>JASCZW010006290.1:0-101847 GCA_034211315.2 Aedes japonicus | reverse complement strand
TGGTATGTTGTTCATCGAAAATAATAAGACCCGTATTTTTTTATTTTTTTATTAGGGTGACCATGTTCGATATAGGGTTACCAGAAAAATCGACATTTTTCGAAATTTTTTATTTTTGAAAAATCATAACTTCTGAACCACTCAATCGATTTTAAATATTTTTTCATAAATAGAAAGATTATTACTTGTTGTTTTAATTAAAAATATATTTTTTCAATACTTAATGTACTCAAATATGCTAAAATGGTCAATATATTTGTTTTTTATGATTTTTGAAATGTTGGACCACAACGACTATTTATTTTTATATTTTTTTATTGAAACTCAAACATTTTTACATAACATATCAAAAAATTTAAAATGTTCATCGAGCCGATTTTGAGTTAAATTTTTTGAAAATTTAAAGTTTTTTGCCTATACACACATGGAATGAGCATCATTTTCTATCACTTCAAAATAACTGCGGGAATCAATTCATTGAAGTTATCAAACTTATTTCTTATAAATTCATGATAACCATGTTTACAAATCTAGTTTTATTTGTGAAGTTTTTTAGCCATCAAAAGTAGGGGAGGCTGGTCCAATTCTGACCCCATTAAATGTAAGAACTATAAATCAGCCTCAAATTGTTTAAAAGCAAAAACCAACATTGCTAGGATTTACTCAGCCATGGTTTACGCTATAACTGGAGCCACAATGGTCCGTTAGCGTCCAAATACATGATAAGTGCTCATAAGGATTGCAGGGGCACTCATGCCGAATTTGAGTTGTAGCGTAAACCACGACTGAGTAAACTTAACTCATATTTTGAATTAATCCACATTGAGTGAACCTAACTGAAACCTTACTAAAGAAACGTTTAATACAATGAAGCATGACTGCTCAAATTGCCATGTTTAGATTAATAGTTACAGGAAACCTACTCCTAAACTACATGGTTATGCAGTGGAAAGGAGAACAAAGTTGGATAAAAGTTATTCCTACTTTTGTAATACCTGCTATTGCAGACTTTATCGCTTTATCAAGAAAGAAAACGAGCCAGCAACTCCAAGTGCAGTTAATCTAGAATGTAAAACTCAAGAACCCACCATTTCTGAACCGTGTTTAATATTCAAAGAGCAATATCCTACTTTTTAAATTGGATTTTCAATGTTTTTCAGTAGCCGCCCAAAAAATTGTATTCTGGCTGGTTCAAGTGCAACGCATACTGTCTGCGTATGCATTTATCATCAGAATGTTAAATTAATGTTTAAAACCCTTAAGGTTAAGAAACTTATTCCTAACCATTTTAAAACGTATCATGAAATCCTACAGAGAAATGTTGGTTGAAAACCTGTGATCATTGCCCGGGTACGCAAACACTGGAGAATGACCTGATGAATTTTCTTCAAAATATCGATTCCTTAGAATTTAAACAATGGGAGCAAACAGATCGTTGTCATCTAAATTCAATGCGAATGGATGCAGACGAGTTTGTGGAAACATTTCTAGAAAAATTAAGCCAATTATCTCCGCATAATATTATTGCAGAGCAACAAGTTAACTTCTTAAAACAACTTAAAACTAATTTGGAAGCAACTGACTGCATTATAATTGCTGACTTCTCTGAAAATTACTCTTTTGTTATTCTAGACGCTATACAAGGTTTTCATTGGGCAAACGCTCAATGCACAATCCATCCTTTTGCCATATATTATAAGGATGAAGCACACAATTTAAAGTTTACAAGCTTCATGGCAATCGCAGAATTTACTAAACATAACCATGTTGCCGTTCGGCTGTTTGTAACAAATTGTGTGAATTTCATTAAAAAAAAAGCTACCTCACCTGAAAAATATCCATTTTTTTTCTAACGAAGGCAGTCAATACAGAAATAAGATGACTGCTTCCAATTTGTGCCACATGTACAAGGACTTCGGTCTTAATGCAGAGTGGAACTTTTTTGCCACTTGCTATGGAAAAGGGCCTTGTGACGCTTTAAGAGGCGTTCTAAAGCGAAACGCTTCAAAAGCAAGTTTACAAGGCCATCATATTACAACTGCATACGAACTTTACTCTTGGGCTGTTTCTTAAGTAGATTCCAAAATATATTACTTGTTTTTCTCGGAAAAAGATTACAATGCAATGGAAAAGAAAATAAAGAACCATTGTACTCCTGTAAAACAAATCTCTGGGACACAATCGTTTCATTACTTTAAGCCACAGAATGAAAATTACATTATCGTGAAACGGTTTTCGTTTTCAGATGAAGAACAGTGCGTTTAACTGTTGGAATGTTGCTTTGTAATTTTTTTTTTGATGAGTAATGAACAATAAAAATAATTAAATAATCAAATTAAATGCTGAGTTTTAATTAAAAGGTAATCTGAGAAACCCCTTGCTTGTAGTCTAAAGCTTTGATATTTGAGCTACAATTCTTCAATATAGCGGAGCCTGGTCTAATCTCGACCCTGTGGCCAATTCCGACTTCCCAAGATTCTCTCAGACAGCGCTGGTTGCCAAATTTTTAATAATACCAATGGAAAGCTTTCATTACACAAAGAATTTGTATTCTAGTTTCGGTTCGATTCACTCAAAATGACCCTAATGTGGAATAATTCAAAATATTAGTTAATCTAAGTGTAATCAAATGGCGCAAAAACCATTCAGAAGCACAGCGGAACAAAATTAAGAAATGTCTTCATGCAAGAAGCTCGACAACTATTACATTCTAAACATGTTCCTCAAACTCCAAGCACTGCAAAGCGATCCAGAGATGGTGACCAAGGCAGTAGTGGAGTAAAACCGGTCGTAAAGAGGACGAAGATGAATCTTTGTGCGAAACTTCGTGCTGGACTGGTGGTCATTAATAACCAAGCCAAACAGATAAAAGGGGGCTGATCAACGACCTGGAAAAACTGATGTACATATTCCAAAGCAATCTGGTTACTCATCGGTAGTTTCTAGTCAGATTGTAGCTCCTATAGTGATGCGGTAAAAATGGTTAAGATTGGAATAATCTTAAAGAATGACGGCAGAGCAGCTCGACGCTCTGCAAGAGGCTCTTGTACAAAAAAATAGAGAAGCCCAGGCTCGCGGCAGAAAAACCGAAGTTTACAAAATGTATCTACAAGCAAGGTTGTTTGTATCAAATAAATCAAATCGGTTATCAAATTACAGCGAAATGGCTAAAAGGTAAAATAAACAAGGTTAATAGATAAGGTAAATAAACAAGAGAATGATTAGCAAACAATCTGTGCTGAGGCTAATGAGTAGTGTTAGACCATGAGTCCGCTCTTTGGCAAACAATTAAATGGATCTCGGAAACGTCACGTTGAACTGTAGAACAATATTCTAGAGAACATAAAGTGCAATAAAAACTCAATTAACTTAAAATCCGAGCTCGTATTGTTAATAACAAATCGTGCTTAGACTTTACTGGAACACCCTATAGTTAGTCTGGAAAAACTCATCATAGAGGCCGGGGTCGGTTATATATTGGTATGATAGCAGGAGAAGATCATTTATTTGCAAACAATTAAACTACTTATACTCAAAGCACGCAATTCAAATATAAATGTAAAAAATTGATGAATTTTGCAAATCGAATGATATATGGCTAAAGAGATTCTGATCATTCGAGAAGCGTTTAAAGACCTTCCAAGTAACATTGCCAAAACTATTCAGCTCTATAAAGTTTTATTAAAGTTTTATGAAAGTAAGTAGAAACCAATTGTTTTATTATGGAACCAAGAAGTGCTAAAAGGTTTTATATTTTAGGCAGGTTTATGAGAACCTGCACAGCTTGTTTACATTGATCATAAAAGCTTGATTTCTCTAATTCCTTTAACTCCTTTCAAAGGTTTAATTTCGACTTTATGAACTCTTAAAATACTATTTTGAAATGCCATTTTAAGACTCGTTCATATTGTCTTACTTTGGTCAGTTGAAAAGGCATTTTAAACAAATTTTGCCGCCAGTAAATAATTGTAATGTTGAAAAATCAATGCATTCCTCAAGATAACCTTTCAATTTCAATTTCATAAATTTCAGGAAATCCAGGATGAATTTATCGAATAAATTTGTTTTCATTTTGTTCTTGTTGTAGTAAATTCACATAATTTTCGAGGTTTTATGAAGGTTCTCAAGTGGTCATAACATCACTAAAGTTTTTTCTCGTCGTCTCCAACGTAGAGACCTCGGAGAGAAACATCGTGAAGCGATGCGATACTGGTCCCCGTAGTCGGTGCGAATCAAAACAAACCCAAAAAAAGGAGAGAGTTCCTCTCCCATGTGCGTATCAGTAAACAGAGTGCACACAATAGATCGCTAAGAATAAACTATACAAGCCACAGTGGTACATGAGCGTCTTTCCATGCGTCAATTTTTGCCTGTTGAAGTGGCGGACTTGTTCCGTCGCTACAACCTACCCCGCAGTGGGATGTTAGGCAAAGATTGACGTCCATGGTTCGAGTACCATTGGATACATGCCCTTTCGCTCAATTTTCAAAAACATCTGTTAATTTTCCTACCTGCCGCACTCTGACGGACCTTTCAACACTTTCTCTTCACATCTTTCATTCTAGCCAAAAACATTGTTGTTCACTCTTGGTGCCTCATGGTGATGAGCGAACATCTCCTTCTAAATCATAATCGTTACTCCTCGCACGGAGAATACATAACATAACAATTTAATGCTTGCATGAAAGTTTTTGGGGAAGAAAAACGCCGTTTTCCATACTTGGTTCGCCATTTTGAATCTAGCCCTACTTATGAGAAGGGCCTATGAAAAATGCACATGATATCTTCAAAAAATTGTATCTCGGAAACGGTTTGTCCGATTGGTTTGGTGTCTTCGGCGAAGTTTTAGACAATTGTTGGTGCTATATTGGAAAAAAAATATGCACGGTAAAAAAAAGTTTGATTTTGTGTTTTGAACTAAAATATAGATTTTTCCTTAAAAGTTACATGTCAATAATTTTTTAATTATTCTTATGTTATAGCTGACTGAAAATGCTATCTAGTGCACAGTAGATTGTTCTGGAGAAAAATAGGTCACAATGAAAAAAAAAATTACAATTTTCAAAAAAGCTATTAAGAAAAGTCAAAAAAGTTTGTCACTCTAATTTTATGAAAGAACATCAAATTTGCAAGCAAAAAGTACTTCGGTAACATTTTTCTAAGATGCACCGTTTAGAAGATATTACTAATTTAATATTGATTTTTTTGATAACTTAATAAGTTTTGGCCCTTTTCGGATATATTCCGTATTTTTTCAGTTTCAAAAATATTATTTTCGGAAAGATTGAAAAATTTTGAGTTAAAATAACAATGACAACTTAAAGATTTGAGTGAAATTCTCTGCCTTAAAAGTATTTTGAAAAACAAGTTACAAAATCCCACTATCAGGAACAATGATTTCTTCAAGTGATTTTTGGTGCGTTGTGCTGAAAACGTGCTAACAAGTATTAGATACAGGTAATTAGATACCAGTTAGCTGTACTACGTACAGTTGGTGATTGTAAACATGGTCTTTGTTGGAACTAGTCCACCATGGCCACGCTGGCCATAACGAGGCTAGCTCCGTCGATGACCGTTTCTTAATAATAAATAAAAAGAACGCAGTCTTAGTCACCTTCCATCAAACTAGACGGCTGGCGACTGATACCTCAATCAACAACCGCCGCACTCTTTATTCATTCCAGGTATATACAATTTACAATCTTCTTCAATAACAATATACCTACGCCAGCAAATCTACCTCGCTCCAACCTCCAAACTCGTACCTGAAGGTTCGACGATACCTGAGCGTTCAACTCTACCTATCTTCCAACAGTATTTACCCAGCATTCTATGATTTCTACCCGTGAGCTGTATAATAATGTCTGACTCGGTTCTGAATTCCTCCAGTATCTACCAAACAGTAAATGCAGAAAAGTTGCTAGTAGCATAGTGATTATAGTAATTTCAGCTCATAATCCTGTGTTTTTGAACGAGATCCAGTGTTGTTTGATAACATAATAATTGTAAAGGAAAGTGTAACACGTTTTGGTGCAAAGGTAAGTTTTAAATACACATTTTAATTATATGTTTTGTGATATTTTCGTACAAAACTAACAATTGGAAAATATTTTCTATGTTACAGATTACAAAATGAACAAAATAAGATGTATTCGCCCATTCAAAGACATTCAGTGTTCGAAAGAGCTGCGATATCTCACGGATGGTATCATCCAAAAACTAAAATCAAATGGATTTTCCAAGGTATCCATACTGAACACCAAGGATTTTCGTATTTGTTCGTCTTGCCGTCTACATATTGATTCAAGAGCTCACCTCACCCAAAACGAAGAACAAAGCGTAGCCGGCGGCTCAAGGATGCCAACTGTTCAGACCATACCCTATAATAACCCTATATCGAACATGGTCACCCTAATAAAAAAATAAAAAAATACGGGTCTTATTATTTTCGATGAACAACATACCATGCGATTTTAAGCAAAATCGGACAACTTTTTTTTTCAACTCTATTCTTTTCCCGTGGAATCGCTGTATATATATATATATATATATATATATATATATATATATATATATATATATATATATATATATATATATATATATATATATATATATAAATATATATATATATATATATATATATATATATATATATATATATAATATATATATATATATATATATATATATATATATATATATATAGATATATATATATATATCCCCGTTCACGGCCAGTCCGAAGCGAACGAAGAGCGGCTTTGACATCCCCTTCTCGCTGATTGTCAGCCACAGCAGCACCTTCTTGGGGAACTTGGTGGTGTGCCCTGCCAGTCGTTGCCATCAACGTGAGATAGGTCTCCATCACCTCCGCCACGTCGCAATTTGCTGGGAAAACCGAGTTGACCATCTTCATTCAGCCGCTGCCGCTGCGTCATTGCCTGCAGTTCCGAAAACAGTGGACGTGACTTCCGCTTCCTGACATGTATGTTCATGTATGCCAGGTACTTTTCACTGTTTGGCCGGTTGAACCGACCTCCTGGCCAAGCGCAAGCACTTTTCCCTCGGTTTTCCTCTTCAGAATCCTTTGGAGTTTCTTGTCGCTCAGTGTCGTCGGCCGTCCGGAACTGGGCTTTCTTCCGATGCGCTGATTGTTGTTTAATAGTGCCAAAATGTTGTAGATGCCAGAACGGGCGTATCCGGCGTCCACAAAGTGCCGCACGATATCCGTTTTGAACGGAGTTGCTTCACTGTTTTTACCATCACGGTTAGAGTTCGACTGATAGAGCTGTCAAATTTTGCCTGCTAACTCATAGGTTACTATGATTGATGCTGCATGGGTAGTTTTATTAGTGCTGGTGAAGGTAAGCCCATGAAAAATCGGCAATGGTATTGTCCATTTTTTTTTTAAATGCAAACGTTACACGTGTGGAAAAATTTTGAAGGCAGCGGCAGAAGAGGATATTGCACAACCAATCAATATTTTTCTTCCCGCAGTTCACTTCAAAAACACGATTGGAAATATAAGTTTGCGAAAGCACTTGTGTACATGAAAAAAGTTTTGCTGTACATACCCATATTAGTAAACTGGCAACCCTTGTTGTAACTGTAAGAAATACGCACTTTAAAACTTCGAGTTTTTACGAAAGTCTCACTTCATCATACATAATTTTAATCGTAACTTATGCTTTCACTTAAGCGTAGTGCTTTCATCTCTCAAAATTTTAAATTTATGCTCTTACAGAAAAGAGAAACGTAGCTCTACGTTAAAAATAATAAAATAATTGTTAACGTATAGGTCTCCAGTGAGAATGTCGTGATTTAATATAATCATATGACCACATCACGTGATGTAATATAATCATTATCACAGAAAATATGCTGACTAAGGCTTGTTTGCGACAAAATCTGGACAGATTAAATTTGGAATAAAACCAATTTGCTGTTAGTTCCATCCAAGATGCATTTTGTATTCATTTAATTGCGCATAATTAGTCATCTTAAACTAATTACTCTTACTCAATTAGGCTTCATGAAGAAACTATGAACCTTTGAGTTTACTCCAGCCATTATGGTCTGTGCAGACTTTTCTGCAACCGATTAGCTGCTTTTGTCCAAGATTTTTGAAATTTTTCTACAGCTGTAGCTTGTTGTTTATATTGAGAGAACTCCTTCACGAGAGCCCAATACCGCTCGATAGGTCGCAACTCCGAGCAGTTAGGTGGATTCGCTTCTTTCGGTACAACGTGGACTCCATTCGCTTTTTTACCATTCCAAAACATCTTTGGCATAGTGACAAGATGCCAAATCAGGCTAGAATAGCGAGGGAGCGTCATGGCTGCGTGTAAACTGTAAAAAAATTAAAGCCTTTTTTACGGTATATTTCCTTGACAAAGCTTTGGCTTGCTCGACCGCAGCTGCATATTGCCTGCCAAAACAAATATTTTTTTTGGGAAACTTGCACTTTTTTATCGACATTCCGGGAAGCTGCTTAAAGTCTTGCAGCTCATAAGTTTCATCGTCCATTATCACGCAGGAAAACTTCGTCAAATATTCGCGATACAACTTGCGATCCCGGGTTTTAGCTGTCACATTCTGTTTATCATTACGGTTCGGTACAGTTTTCACCTTGAACGACTTCATACCTTGCCGGGGCTTGGAAGTATGCACGAAAGTTAGGGACATTTTTATTTTCTAGTCACAGTACGTAACGAAAGATCTGGTCTCTTCTGCAATATTTGCTTCACCTTCACGTCCTTCTGGTGGTTCCTAAGATCCGTTTTGTTCTTCTCCCAGCCTTCGTGGCCGTTGTCAAACGTGTATCGATAGATTTAAGAACTTTATGGACAGTGCTTTGTTGCAAGCTTTCTTACTGACAGATCCGGATTTTCATTGCGACCGCAAATAATTGCTTTTCGCACTTGCTCTTCTTTCGACGCCATCTTCGATCTAAAAGCTTGTAGTATTACCAAAAATTGATTTTACACAATGAACAGACATACGTCAGGAGTCTGCGGAATATTTCACGCGTTGATGAAGTTATTCCAGAGATATACGTATTTAGGTGTGTCCAGATTTTATCGCGAATAAGCATTATTGTGACCGCATACAAGACCGATTCGAACAAAATCTTAAATTTGGTGAAATTAAATTCACTAACACAAGAAACCTAAGACAGGTTGATCGTTTGAATGAACGCTTAAGATAGTTACTCGGAAATACTAAACCCACCCCCACAAAGTAATATTATGATGAGTCTTCGTAGGGTCAAGAGAAACGAATTTAATAAGAAACTTCAAATTCACAAGGACTATGATGGCCGTAAGCATTTGGTCCAGCAGTGGCTCTAATTTTTCAAACTAGGTACAAATTGCATCTCTTGTTTGCACCACCTAGAATGACGTTCATTGCCTTAAGCCATTGTGCGTAGCAAACCACCTGTAACTAGCTGGCAATCTGGTTGCATTACATCCGAACATATCAACAAACAGAGAACGAGAGAGATTGAGAGAGATGCTTTCGGAAAAGCTAACTTAACGAAACCTTTTTCTCGCTCTCTGTTTTTGAAAAAGACCAGTGGGAAAACTGGTGAGCTTTCCTATCAGTCCCCGCTGTATCCCGGGAGTAGGAAAACCAGACACAGGCAGATCGGTGGGGAGGCGATATGTTGAGACTGAGAGCAAATTTCGCTAGGAAAAGCTTTTTCGGGCAGTTGCCGCATCCATCCAGACGGCAGTTACTTTTCCCTTTCAGTCTGAGATAAACTTTGATCGTGTTCGGTTGGAAAATCCGCGTCGCTCTGGCTAACGGTTCTGAACTAGGAGTAATCCATACACACAGTGCTGCACATAGACACACATTCGTTTACGGGGTTAATTCTGGCAATCTGTGGGATAGACTGTGCTGGCAGATTCCTCGGACCGTCTACCGCCAGAGTAGTTGGTGGTGACGCAGCAGGTCGCGCATTCTTGCAGAGTTTCGAATCTTGGCATCGTGTGGATTGTGAGTTGGGAATTAATGCATCAACTGATGGTGCAACAGCTATTGGAGTTTGGATAGTGGATTTCATAGTTTGCACCCCACGGCGCAGGAAGTTGTATTACGGGCAATTTTTATGAGCGGTACCTCTATGTATGTAAAAAAATAAGGAAGTACATAATAAAGTATAAATAGAGTAGTGAAAAGTTGTTGTAGAGCTTGACGACTCGGCAGCTATTTATGTTTGCATTTATTGTGGTGAAGAAGTAGTGGAAAATAGAGAAACAGTGCAGATTGTACCACTTGCTGGCTTTGTTACATTAGGCTGGATGTCAGTGTGTTCAAAATAGAAAGAGGAAACTCAACGAAGGAGTGAAAATTAAGGATCATTTCCATTCAAATGGTTTCGATGATGATGATGCAAATAAATTAATTGAAAGTGGAAAGGTCGGCAATGAAGAGCATATTCGTGAAGAATTCCAATTATATCAAAACGTTTCTAGACGAGTGCATCAGCAAACTGTGAAGTGGAATAATTCTACCGTAGCGCCTTTGCTGCCGTTATTACATTTAAACGAACAGAAAGAAATAATGAATGTTTATTAGTGACACGTGTCCTGAAGCACACAAGAAGAAAAGTTACAGTGAAGGAAAATTGTGTTCCGAATCAACCAACTGTTGGTTGGTGCTCTGTTCCGTAGGTGATTCGATTTCGCAGTTGGACGTCATAAATTTAGGTAAATAATAATCGTTTCTGTGTGCACGGGATATCGTAGAGGGAAGATTATTATTTGTTTGGATTAAGATTTTCTCACTTTTACTTCCACTTTGTCGTTTCACCTACGGCAAGGGGTTGGGCGGATACAAATGGAGCAGCTCACTGTCGAACGTAACGTAAACAGTCGAGCAGAGCCGAAGGTTTTTGTTTGGATGGTAAATAATCCGCAATATCGTTGCCGCTGCCTGATTATTTTGCATAGCCGGCAGGTTGAGTTCTAATCCGAAGATTTTCGCCTTTGTGAAAGTAGCAATGTGAATGTTAATGATTACTGAATTAGTAAGGATACATTTTGCATCATCAACATAAATGAAGTATCTGTTATCAATTTGATTTAAGTGGGTTTTATGTTTCTCAAGGTCAAGACGGCGATGGTTCACTAGGTCGAATGCTAATAGGCAGTATGCCACTAGACTTAACGCTATTAGGCCGAATGATATTAGACCGCTTTTGGGTTACTAGGTCACCTGAGTGTATGAGAATTCTTTCAATTTCATGTGTTTTGTTTCGAATTGTACTCTGATCAAATTTCAAAGAAGGGAACGTCCATTAATTACGCCACGCAAAAAGTGACTTTTTATAACCCCCCCTCCCCGTGTAACGATTTTTGTATGGACCTTCAAATTTTTAAGATTTTTTTTTTTCAAATTTTAAGATATGGATCGTCACGTTTTCCCAAACCCCCCGCACCCCCTACCACGTGACATAATTAATGGACCTTCCCGAAGGAAAAAACTTCAAATTTAAAGACTTAAACATTAGCCGATAGAACGCGTTGCAATTAAACATAAAATACTCATAATTGAGAGAAGGCAGGATATCTCAAAATTTATTAACTTCTTTTCCAATCGAATATAAAATATAATAAGTTCAATAGTCAACAAGACATGTTTGTAAAATTAAACATTTAAACTTGAAAGAACAGGGCACGATTGAAAGAAGTAAAAATCTCCCATGAATGTTTGATGGTTTCATGCTGCAAAGATATCAAGGTAAATTCTATAATTACCATTTTTCAAATCAGGAAGAACTGCTAATGCTTAGAAGAAGGAAGAAAACCACAAATAGTTTATTGCTTCAAGCTCCAACGCAGATAATAGCAGATAGATTTGAAATTTAAAGAAAAACAACTTTTTACTGAAAGAAAACTTAATAAAAGATAATTGATGTTAAGTCCCAAAAAACAAAACAAAAAAATCAAGAACTACTAAACTCAATCATGCACAAGATATTTGTATTTCTATGTTTTGAAATTACAGTAAACTGCACATGATTGAAAGAAAAAGAAACTTAATGACTAATAATTTAAAAAAAAGAAGGTATTTACTTCGCGATATATGCAAGCACTGCGTTTGATTGACAGATCAAAAACATCCCCAATAAAAGTTTATTGGATTCATGTCCAAATGATTTAAAATAATAATAACTGCAATCTCAAGCCGATTGAAAGGTTTTTGAAATGAGAACGAGCTGCTCATTATTTATGGAACGAATAGTCTACCGTAAAAGTTTGTGAGTTGCACGCCGAATAGATTTTATATAATACATTAATCTGCCACTTTTTGAAATTCGGCCTAGTGATCAATTCAGTCTTAATGTTTTCAGCCTAATGACCCATTATACCTAATGGCGTTTAGTGGAATGGCCCTACATAGTCAAGTTAATTATACCTACCTATACAGATAAAAAGAAACATTGAATTTTCTGCGTTCACTAATGCACATAAAGAGAATGCTAGATTTGGCAGAAAATAATGGGATATTTAATCTGAAAAACGATTTGATCAGGATTATATTGTTGTTTGTGATCATCAAGCTCCTGTATGAAGGGTCAAGAACGTTTGGGCGGGCCCGTAAGCAGAAAAATTTACGCGAAACCCGTGAATATAGGGAAGAGAATCTCCTTCCTATAGCAAGTTCACACTGACAGTACTAGAATCGAGCGCTCGATTGACAGAATAAACCCAATCGATGGGGTTTACAGCCCGCCCTCGTTCCGCAAAATGTTAACAATAGGGAGAAGGCAGCCACATGCTCCCTATTCAAATAGTTTTACTTGGGTGCCCTGAAGGCCCCACCTTTAACCATTGTATATTATTTAATGTAATATTATTTTTAGTATAATTTGTTGTGGACATTTGATGGCTTAAATTGTATTAGAAAATTTAGTTGAAAGTAAAAGTGGTATGGGTTATATACCGTCCTTTACTTATTGCTTCAGTTTGATGCAATGGCCAGGTTGTCTTCAGGTATGACATTGCTCACGGTAATGGTATAGGGAAGAGAACAGGAGAAAGGAGAGAAAACATTAGTAATTGGTAACATGCTATGCGCATGTGAGATTTTCATGGTGATATTCTCACAACGGCCTTCCGGAATGGTTCGACGGATGCGATTGAGAGATCACTCCCGATCAATTTCCACTAGTTTACTCAACTTCATCACGTTTAGAAGACGTGACACATTTTATTACGTGCTTAACTTTGAAATATCAGGGTAATTATCTGTTCATGGGGGTGCCATGTTGGTCCCTTCCATCTTTTGATTAAAGAACGTCCATTTATTATGTTACGCAAAATGTGACTTTTTATAACCCCTCCCTCCCTTGTCACGTTTTTATTATGGACTTGTCACGTTACGTTATCAATTTTTTTTATGGATTGTCACGTTTTCCCAAACCTCCCCTCCATAATTAATGGACCTTCCATTATATGAATGAAATATTGTGTGTTAACGTCAAGAATATGTCAGTTTGTTACTGAAAAGAAAACTAAGTATATTTTCATATCCGGATATTCCTGAAAAGCCTTAAAAACAAAGTAGACTATTGTTAAATATTAATAAAGAAATATACGATTTTTATCTTCGGAAAACGCAACAGATTATTCTATATCTTCATATGTTTTCTTTCAAATATTACATATCTAATGTAGCAATTTTAGTGATCGGAGATTCCGGTTTTCAGATTTCTGAAATAACTACATTATCGAATATTGTTTCTGCTAAAAACAATAGGATGCTGAGATCCGAGTGCCAGTCTATGAAAATATTAACCATTAAGAAAAGTAGTATTAACGTAATACTTCGTTTCTCTTTTCTTCCGGGTGTCATTTCAAAATTTTGAAAAATGAGAGCGTTGTGCAAAAGTGAAAGGTTTTTTAACGAACATAACTTTTTACTTAAAAATGACCTACTCTTGCTTCCATACAAATCTGCATATGAACCGGTTAAAAATATGGGTTTCCCTTTCCGGGTCCTCACTTCTGTGTAGGCAATTCTATCAAAGTAAAAAGCAAACAATTCGAACCAAAATGATTTCATTGGGATATTCAATTTCGAATGAGTATGGTTGTGTTGTTCGCTCTCTCGTTATGAAGAATTTTTCTATCTCTTTCTTTTTCTCGCGATTGCGCGTCTGGCTCGCAAATTATCGCCTGCGCTTGCTCATCATCAAGCCAGAAGTAAGTGCTGCAAAGGTTCCCCGCTCCACCTATTACCGTGGCAAAGGGTCGTAAAAATCGATAATCCACGCGGGTGACACCCGCTTCCGAAGCCATATCAGAGCCGGAAACCTTCCAGCTGAAAACGATATTTGTGACAACTAGATCACTAGAATCATCCCAACTATCTTGCCGTCCACCATTCACAGCGACGAGAAATTTATTAAACTATTGTGCTGTTTTGAACACAGTACATGATGGAGTCCTGCTGGCCACATAATCAGAAAATATAAATTAATTTCTACCTTGTATCATAACCAACGTCCTTTTCAGACGACCAATTAAATTTTACAATAAAAGAGTTTGTGTTGATGTGAAACGTTCGTGATTTATCCTAAACAACCATCGCATATTATCAAAAATAGTACATTTTGGATTGTTTGAGGCATTAACTCGAGAGTGGTGAATTCTACAGAGCTTTTTCACTAAGCCCGAACTGACAACCGTAATGGCTCAGTATGTAGAAAATTTCTTAAAAAGGGACACACCTGGTCGTTATATCCCTGTTATAACCTACCTCTAATATTTAATAGTGTCTACCACGTATTTAACTTTAACTCTTCGTGCGGATTAAATAAGTGCAATTTTGAATTTAAATTTAAATTGCAGCTGTCCTTTTATTAAGACATTGTTCATATTTATTGGGATACATATTTTATTCGTTGACGAATGTTAAAAAAAAAATAAACAGACAACTCCTTGTCATTGATGAAAGTGTTGCTGAGTCGCTGGCCTCTCGTTAAGTTAGTGCCATATCATAAATACCCTTCCCTTTTCTCGTAAAGACTGTATTCGATTCTGGGTAAAAATTATTGAAATTTTAACTGAATGTATTTCATTGTGTTTTGTCAATTGTTTAATGAGTTTCGTGAAAATCGGTCGAGTGATTTCAGTGATGGCTTCGAATGAAGAAATAGTGCGCCAACAAATTTTGGGCACTCACATCGAAAACCCAAACGCTTCTCATTGATGGATCGGTTCAAACAGCTCGGAATCGCACATTCAACTGTATCTCATGTGATCAAAACGTTCAAGGACCGTAAGACAACCAAGCGGAAAAATGGTAGTGGCAAAAAACGTGGCACATAAAATCCGGAGAAGACCAGGATGGTATTGAACCAATTTAAGCGTTATCCCAACATTTCGATCAGGGATGTTGCGAAAAAGGCGAAAGTATCAGTTTGTTTTGTGCAGAAAACAATGAAACGTTCTGGATTACATGTGTACAAGGTCCAGAAGGCACCGAACCGGAGTGATAAACAGAACTTGGTGGCCAGAACTCGTGCAAGAAAACTGTACAGGGAGTGGCTCACAAAACCGTTCTGCATTGTGATGGACGATGAGACCTACATTAAAGCTGACACCAAACAAATGCTAGGACAGGAACACTACGTCGCCACCTCTAAGTTGGCCGTTCCGGAGAGTGTACGGAAGAAGAAACTGTCGAAATTCGCCAAAAAATTCCTTGTCTGGCAAGCGATCTGCGGATGTGGCAAAATGAGTCAGCCCTTCATCACCTCTGGGACCGTCAACGGACAAATCTACAAGGACGAATGCCTCCAAAAACGACTTCTGCCCTTCTTGAGATCTCACGATGGCCCGACACTGTTTTGGCCGGATTTGGCATCTTGCCACTATACCCGGCCCGTCTTAGACTGGTACAAAGATAATAATGTAGTGTTTGTACCAAAAGACGTCAACCTTCCAAACACTCCGGAACTTCGCCCAATTGAAAAATTTTGGGCAATCATGAAGGTAAAGCTCGTTAAAACTCCAAAACTGATAGAAAATGAACTTGAACTAAAGAAAGTGTGGTTAAAAGTAAGTAAGCAAGTCGGTCCTATCATTGCTCAAAATTTGATGAAAGGGGTCAAGGCAAAGGCGGGCATTTGGGTTGGGAGAAGAGGTTCAATAAACCAATGATGTCAAAACTTAACCATTTAGTAGTGCTTTATTTCCAGAAAGTTTGAAAAGAATCGGGGTCAAGGAAAATTTTTGGTGACCAAATTTCATCAAATACAGTCTTTAATATAAAAGATGGGCGTGGCAGTCGAAGTTTTCATGTTTATCTACCCTGTCCTCTGGTTGGAAAGCTGTTAATTCCGAAATGGGTTTCCATAAACAATCGGAAAAAGATTGATCAAGTTAGTGACAACATGACAGCCGCTAATATGCAATCTACGAATTACTCCAATACCAACGCAACGCAACGCAACCATCAGCATATTTATTCGGAACTGCATGTAATTGGACATGACAACCTGGAATGATTATTAAAACCGTAGGTTAGAGTAATCTGGGATGCTGCTGAAAAAGTTGAAGGCGTATCCTTGAAATCAATGGTATTGAAAGGACCGGACCTGTTGACACCGCTTTAAGCCGCTTACGGCCGTCATTAAGCGACACTATGTGGACGATCACGTGGACAGTTTCGAAGCAGCAGAAGAAGCTCGAGGTGGCGCCGGAGGTGATTGAAGTGCACAAGCGAGCGGAATTCCATTTCCGGATTTGGATGTCGAGTGACAAAAGCGTGTTGGAGCAATTAGAAAAGACGAACAGGAAATCATCGAAAGCCATGTTGCCGGATAAGGAGGTTGGGTTCGAGCGCGTACTAGAAATGGCATGGTTGCAAGAAGAAGATTTCCACGAAAAGATAAATGTTACAAGTGGTCATGAGTATACATGATCCACTTGGGCTAATGGCGTCGTTCGCTGTCCAGGGGAAAATTATCATTCAGGACGTTTGTCAGACAGACACTGGTTGGGATGACAAGGTTCCGGAGCAGATCTCATCTCCGGGCTATTCATCTCGAGGTTGTAGCCAACTTTTCTCGAGGTTGTAGCCAATTTATCTACAAACTCCTTCGAAAGGCGATAAGAAGATTCGTAACGCGGCGCGGTGCACCTAGAAGTGTACTCCGATAACGAAACTAATTTTGTTGGAGCGAGTCGCGAGCTGGTGGGTGAAACTAGAAATTAGAAAAAAAATTAGTATTCTCCATTTAATTCCAACTACCTTTGGACCTTTGGTGGATGAAGTCAAGAACATCAACATCGAACTGAGCAACACTTTTACAAACACCAACACTCAATGGTGATTCAACCCACCTTCCGCCGCGCACATGGGAGGTTGCTTGGAAAGTATGATTTGGGCTGTAAAATCGACACTAGAATCAATCCCTATAGTTCGGAAACTGGACGACGAATCACTAGCAAACATTGTAGCAGAAGCAGAGATTATGGTCAACTCACGACCACTTTTTTTTTGTTGGGGCTTAGAACCACTGCGTCCACTGAGTTGAACTTTTGTGGTACTTACCTTCATTCCCCTGGAAACAGCCGATCACGAAGTTTTGACCCCGAATCATTTCTTGCTGCTGAGCTCCATGGGAGTGCGTGAGCCAGAAAAAAAGCCCAACGGAAGACGGAATGGCCTTGCCGAGTAGCTGGAATATGGTCTTTGCATGTGCTAGACAACTTTTGGCGTCGCTGGATAGTGGAGCGGCGAACTAAGTGGTTTCGGGATGTAAGCCCGATCAGGGAAAGTGAATTAGTTTTCGTGGCGGACGAGAACGTAAGGAACAGGTGTATTAGAGGACGTGTAATTCGGATGATCCCAGGCAAGGATGGAGTGGTCCGGCGAGCAGAAGTGCTGACGTCATCTGCAGTTCTTAAGATACCTACAGTAAAACTGGCTGTGCTGGACGTGGACAAATCTGGTAAAGCCAAGCCGGAAGACACGCGAGGATTTTCGCCGCAACAACCCCTCATATCGGCTACCAATAACGGTAGCAAAAGCGCCACATCAAAACCAATGGCTGATCCGACAAGCACAAATCGTCAAACGTAATGATGTGCAAAATTAAGACAAATTATTAACAAAACCATTTTTTGAGCAAAAAAAACGTTGAATTGTTGATGCTTAATAATACTAAGGCATAAAACTATATTTTCCCGAGCTGTTGTGGCATAAATAATACAGTAATTGGAGACAAAACCGTAAGTTAAACTATTAATATTGATTATCCTTAATAAATTGAATTTTAGCTGTAAGCTTATATAAACGCAACACCGAGTGTTTTTATGCTGGAAGAACTCCAAGGTATTCTGTCATAACAACTACAATTTTGTTAAAAGCGCAAAATTTCGCTGCTGATTTTAATTTTGATTGGCAGCCCTTGTTTTATTCGGCTGTTTCGGTTCTTTGTGATTTATTCGGTACATCGGGATGGCTCAACCGATTAATTGTAATCAAATTAACTCTAGACGTTGAAAATATCATATGAGTGTATACAGTGGAGTGTTTCCATGGAAAAAATATTGAATTTAAAATAAAAGATATAAAATACTTGTCAAAAATTTGCAAGATTGCTTTAGCAACATTAACATAAAAGAACCTAGGAGTAGATTCAAGAATTTTCTTGTGTCACAAGAAGCATAACCAATTTTCCATAGTAAAAAAATAAACTTAGTCTCTTGTAACTTTTCTTTAGCTCAGTCGTAAAAGATGCGGCTACAAAACAACACCTCATAAAGGAAAATTTCTCGACTCCCTGGAAATAGCTCTGATACAACTTGCCAAACAATCAAGCCAAATTACAAAAAATGACATCTGGAATCGAAAGCAATAAGCTTGAAATGCTTGGAAAGAAACAGGAACGATCTTGTAGTCAAAAAGTATAAAACAATCAGCCATTCTCATCAATTTGTCTCCTATGTCAATTTTCAATTCAGTGCCTGACCCATCAATGCTACATCGTTCCCACTTCAGCTGCAAACAGTATTGTATTCCCGTCTCCACCCCGTGCGTGTTGCTTAACCAATATTGATTATTTTCAACTTATCTATCAACGCTCGTTATCAATTTCCACGCTATGTCAATTCTATTTCCCCAGCGCTTGGGACAGGGTCCTTTTCCCCCCTTTATGTACACTGCCGATTCCCTCCTCCAATTGATTCATTTATCATGTTTTTCCGGAGCCATTATTTTGCCATCAACCGGCGCCATTTTCACAACACTTCACCGATGAGCAGAAATCGAAAAAAAAAATATATCTGCAAATTGATTTAATTGACAAAGATCGTGCAGTAAACTAACACCAGGCGTTACCCAGTGGGATTCAATTTGTGTTTGCTGGGTACAGCTCAACTAATATTTTACTATGAAATAGATATAAAAGTTGGTTTTTAATTGGAGTGAGATGTCAAGTGCTGTTTATGGTACTCAAAACATTTCATGCCTTTTGACATGGAGACAGCTGGGAATGATTTAAATTAATTTACTCGGCATGTCTTGGTTAAGGAAATTTAGGATGGGAGCTACAGAAAACAAAAAGTAATCTTGTCGATGTTGATGATAACGTCAACATGCAATTAAATAGTATGATGCCTGTTTTCACAACTAAATATATATAAAATTGGCTCCAGAGTAATTTTTGAAAAGGCTGGATGCATTAGACCCAATTGAAAAAAAGCCCGGAATCCGATTGTTGTATCAAAAACAAGTTTAAATTGTAAAAAAACAAATTTATATGATTATATATACAATCACTCATTGTAGCACGGAAATTAAGTCCGACAGAAAAAAAACTCTCCGCTCTATTTAATTTGATCAAGCTTCAATAACCACCTATACCTATCCTTGGAATTATAACCCTTCGAACAACAAGATAGAACAATTGGTCGAACAGGCGAACTATCGAAAAAGAGAATGTCCCAATGAGCGGAGAGAAGATGCCGTTCTTTATCCACAAACTTTTAGCAACTGGGAGTTGGCATTCCCACTCTCCACCCAATTCGCTTTAATCGGGTGCCCTGATGGTCTCGTCAATACCCCGGTTACATGAATTTTAACGTAAAGTAATGTAGTATATGTATGTATGTATGTATTTTAGATAGCCATCATCCTTTCTAAGATCTCGTTTAGTGTGCAGCTCCACTCAATAGCAAGATCGATTCGAGTTACCGGTCTGATTTCACATAACGATTTATGACGGGTCAAAAACGGAGGGCTGAACCCGTAAGCAGAAATAATTTCGCGAAGTCCGAAATATCCTCCGTACGATACGATTCAACAATTAGAATTAACAAATTCGCAATACTTACTAAGCTTTCTACTGGATGGCGTGTTAAGAAGCTGAAACTGTTGAAGTAGACAGCATCACCATCGAATTAGTAGTGTAAAGAAAATGATACTGTGATTCCCTTCTAGATTTCGGTTGTCATACCACTCCATCGTACAATTTCAGCTTGAATGATTCCCTGATGCTCCATTCTAAATCAGTATTTTTGAAATGTCATATAATATGTTATACAGCAATATAATCATTATTTACAGTAAACAAATTTATCAAATAACAATATAAAATTATGACTCAAGACTTGTCAACATCTTTTCGTTGATTGGGTTGGTGAAAATCAGAAATCTTTAATTTAAGATGTTTTGCTAGTTCTTAAAATGCTTCTAAAAATCAGTATATGAACATATGCATGCTGAACACAGCTGCTATATGATTCGATTGAAGACTGAAAAAAAAATAATTTGAATAACCGCTTGATGCTGCATCATTATAATACCACCGGCGCCGGCACTTACCAGACCGTTGAGTACATGTTCTGCCCATCTTGCCCGCTGCGCTCCACGCCTTCTTGTACCAGCTAAATTTGAACCAGACATCATCTTTGCAGAGTTTTTATCCGGCATTCTCGCGACATGCCCTGTCCGGGCATCCATCCTGCTTTTGCAATCTTCAGAATACTTGGTTTGCCATAGGGTTGAACGACCTCGTGATTCATTTTTCGCCACCACAAACCGTTCCCCTGCACACCACCAAATATGGTCCTAAGAAAGCGTCGTTCGAATACACCAAGTGCTTGCATGTTCTCTTTGAGGTCCAAGTCACATGTCCGTAGTTATCCACCAGCCTTAAAGTTCTGTCCAGTTAGAATCCGGAATCACACATGTGGCAGCGGCATGGAAAGTGACCGCTGCAAGAATTATTTTACAGCAATTTGTTTACCTAGGCGCCCACTTTTTGTGGTGTAAATTTCACGGTGTTTCGTGCAGTAAGTCAAAAGTTATTCTAGATGGAAGCCGAGAGGAGAGAAAAAAATCTGCAGACCCACGTTGATAATTGCAAAAACGTTGAACGTATGATGTGTTAAAACGTTTCAGGGAGCGTGGATCGACTGCCTCTAGATAAGCGTCGTAGTAGAACATATGACCGCAAGCTGAACCAGAAGATGTTAAGAACCGGCAGAGCAAACCCTGGACTATTAGATAATGAAATCGCACAAAAATACGCTGCTGCTCACAATACCGTTCGAAGAATTCGTTTGCGAGCAGGATATCGTTCTTATTGAGCCAGCAAGCAACCAAACAGAACGTTGAAGCAATGTTTCGTGACCAAAACTCGAGCTCGGAAATTGTACCAGCTGGTTTTGACGAAGTACCAAGGATGCCTGTTCATCGACGATGAAATCTACGTCAAAATGGATTTCGGACAGCTTCCTGGTCAAAAATTCTACATGGCGACGGTACGAGAAGATGTTCCTGCGAAGTTAAAGTTTGCTTTCATGGACAAATTTGCCAAAAAACTGATGATTTGGCAAGGGATATGCAGCTGCGGAGCAAAGACCATAGTGTTCGTGACGAATAAGTCGATGGACTCGAAACTGTACAAGGAAGAATGCCTCAAAAACCGCGTACTACCTTTTATTAAAGCTCATAAAGGTCCCGTGAAGTTTTGGCCACATTTGGCGAGTTGCCACTACAGCCGGGAAGTCATCCAGCAGTACCGCGATAATAACATAGATTTCATCGAGATAAACTTAAATCCACCCAACTGCACGCAGTTCTGGTCCATCTAGAGATTTTGGGCAGTAATGAAGCGGAAGCTTAAGAAAAGTGGAAAAAACGGCTCGGAACACGACTTAGACGATCAAAATGTGGAACAAATGTGCCAAGGAAGTTGACTCTAGAGGAGTGCAGCGTTTGATGGGAGGAATAGAGAAGAAAGTGCGAATTTTCATTAGAAACGAAGAGGAATGATTTATATTGATTTTGTTTTTCTTACAGTTCAGTGAATTAACTTTATTTTGATGTGTTGAACTTATTTGTACGGCAATCCGTTACCGAGATACAGACGATTTTAATTATTCCGGATTCTAAATGGACGTAGCTTTAAGTCGACGCCGATGGAGTTTTCTTTCTGTTCTCAAACACTTTCAAATAATGGCCGTGCTGGTTGGGATCCTGTATCCTGCAGGATTGGGGAAATCTTTCACGGAGAGCGCCTCACCGAAATTTTCGATTATATTTTTGAAACTGGTGTGGTTCAATTTCACCATACAATTGGTTTGTATGTAACACGGTTTTTCGAGTACCAAATGACTCATCTTTGAAACGATGCACTGAACCGAAACCATTCGATTGCACAACTGTTATTGACATGTTAACAAACATGTCACTGCAAAATACGCTTTAAAAATTTAAGCCGTTTTAGAGTAATTATTGTTTGAATGGTGCTTCTTACTTTTCGATACACTCTCTACCACATGAAAGCATTAGAACCGTAAAAACCATCAAATTGTCTGAATAAGCGGAAGAATCTCCTAAAAAAATCATAAAAGGTAAACAGTAAAGCTATCCAATCTCAAATCTACTGAATGATTTGCCTGCAAACTTTGTTCCAACTGCAATTTGAAATTATTCACAGTGAGTGGTTTTCAATCTTCGCTCAGGACTTGTAATGTACTCAACACTAAATATTGAGTAAAAACCTTAAAATGGCTTCTGTTGGTCGATACGGCAGGGGCTTCTAAAATCATGCTAGTCCCTCTATCCCGAAAAACTCTCCCCCATTCTCCACGTTCCCTATAGGTAGTGGAGAGTGACCGCGGCCAATCGGTTCACTATTTATGACTTCTAGGTAAACCGTTTGGCAGCACAGTAGAGTAGCTAAATCCACATAGAGTCTGATTCAGTCGGCTGTACCATACACTCATGTTACTCGCAAACAGTCAGCCTTTTTAAATTCCAAAGCATCGTTGAACCTTATGAAATTCTTAAGTATATTTGCCTGAGTGTGAGAGTACCCTGTTCCTTGATTTGCGTAGTGACCTCACCTGACACAGTTCAGCCGAATACTGATTCGGTGAATACTAGTAGACGTCTCCCCAATAGTTTCACTCTTCCAGATTTGAAGAAGCTGAAGAAATCGTGGATATCGCAGATCGATGTCCACCTTTCTCGAGCGGTAGAATTCCAGATCTGCCAGTTCGATGCCCTCCCTTATGTCCCAGCCTTTTGTCTGCACTGTAGAAGTGGGTAAACAAGATGAAACTTTCGGTAAGACTAGGAAATGCATCGCTCTATAGTGCGGTTATACATGCGACTTGACGATGGCTTGAAAGTTGCGTGTAACTCTCGTGAGAATTTGTCCGATATCTTCTGACTAGGAATCTTCAGCAGTTGACGAAGCGATGAAGACTGACCAAGAGTCCAATAATGTCCAACGTGCTAGATAGCGAAAACCCTGGTTGTTTTTAATAGCGACAACTGCTGTAGTCAGAAGAACCTGTGACGTGAGACGCTGCGCTGTATTTGACAATGCACTTTGAATCGATAGGGCATTCGCTGCTTTAGCATCAGAGCTTGAATCCCATCGGTTGCTGCCGTTACGCAAATTATCCTTCTCCGGTGATTCTTGAACACCTTTGAAGCATAGTAACGTTTGCTGTCGTGTCTTGCAGTTTCGACACGTGAACTTTGACAAACAATCTCTGGCTATATGTCTTCCTTTGAGACAGGTTCGGCAAAGGGACTGTGCTCGTATGAAGGATTCTATGTTGGATAGTGTTATTTTCTGGAATACCAGACACGTGTGTTATCCATGGATTTCCGTACACGATGGGCACTTAGCGGCATTCCACTGTACGGCGTTGTAACTGAATTTCGGCGAAAACGGTTTCCGTTTAGGTTGCTGATGTCTCATTTGGGGTTCACTTCTAGATTCTGGCTTCGCTGGAAGAGACTGAAGGATTTGGATCCTCCGTTGGATGACGTCTTGCAAGCCCTGTAGTGTATCCTGCTCCTTAGAGGACGTATACTCTTCTCAGCCACGCCGAGTGACTGAGTCCAGACGAGAACTTACCCTAGTAGCACACTTGTTGCAATTTGGTTGAGATAACATAAATATGACTTGCTAAGTCATAATCAAGTTACTACAACTAATAATTACCGTAGTGTGCTACTTGGGTAGCAGCTCTACCAGCAGAAGAACCTTGTATTTGGCTGCTTCGATGATTTGATCCAAAATCTTGATCGCACGATCGAATGCATCACTCAATCCATGCACATCCAGGATCGATTCCTTCGTGAGTGAAAGTAGCTTGACCAGTGCTTGTACTTGCTTCCTGTTCAGTAGTTTGCTGTTGTTTTAGCGTATTAGCAACGACTACCAAGCAATCGAATAGTTCCCTAGGCATTTTCAAAACCTTGTAGTAGCTTTCGACACCTCTCCTTATTTTCATACAATACAGAAATTGCATAATTTCTGTTATATTACTGCTATTCAAAGAATCGTCTATTAATTTCAATACTTTTATTAACCTGAGTTTTATTATGGGTCTGCATTTTTTTTGGAAAGCATCACTACAAAGATTCTATGTTTGGTTTGGCTGTTTTTGGCAGAGGAGCGAATATTTTTGTATACTTGTAGAACGAAAATAGAAACAATACAAGAATCAAGAAGGATAGGCTTGGAGCCTGGTAGATTCACAGTGGAAGCAAATCTGAGTCTCAAAGCGACGCAACCTGGATAGTCAGGCTTCTCGGCCTCTGGTTGGAACAAGACCAAATAGCCACCCAAGAAAGACCTACGTGGACGAATCACATGCATGAAAGCATACTTGGCATTTCACCCAAATACGCCTCTCACATGCATATAACTTGCCTCTTCTGGGGATGAACCAGTTGCTGCGCTGGCGAGAAAATCACCACGCTTACGATGAGTGCAAAACAAGCCAAGTGTGAGAGGTTATCTCTTGAGAGCAAAAAAAATTTGGTGAAAATTTGAGAGCGCGCTCTCGAATGAAATGAACGAATTGTGCTCACAAGCGCACTCACCTAGTTCTCGCTGGTTTACCTCTTGAGAGACCGCTCTACAGAGACAAATCTTCAGAAAATCTCCAGTGCCCTTTTCTATGGATGTTTCCAAACTTGTGAGTCCAAAGTTTTAAGCATTTCTCAAATGCTCAAACCGCAAAATTCAAATCCCCCATGGGAAGAAACGTTGCGTAGCCCGTTCAACTACCCCCTGATGTATTATGTAAAGTTTGAGTTCTTGTACGTCAATAAAATAAAATAAAAAAAGATTCGCAAGCAATCGAATAGTTGTTTCTAGTGATCTTAAGCGGATCAACTAGTGCCTTAGCTTCGCCTGTCAAGCAATCCTTAGGTAATTCTCTACCTCTGGAAGCTCTGCCTTCTCGTGAATCAAGGAAATGTAGAGATCCCTGAAACTCAGCCAATCATCGATATCTCCAGTGAAGGTCTGAAGCTTGATATGAGGTAGGCGTACACGATTCATCGCACTTAGTTGAGTGGCACCTGCTCTCAGTGTTGGTTGCTTGAGCGAAGACTCATCTTGGAACTTCTAAGCCTTCTCTATCAGGAACGACTTCGCGTCGTAATAGCGGTTTTTGAAATCCAGTTGCTCCTTCTCGAAACCTTCTTGAAATTCGTTGTCGTTGTGCGCTTCGATCCTCCTAGAAGTTGAGCTGATTTGTTCCCACAATGAATCTATACGCTCTAGACGAACCCAAATCTGACAGGCTGTTGTATCTGCCATATAATTCCTAATGAACTGACAAATGTTGTTTAACGATGACCGGAGTCCTTTGAGTTGGGTAGTCAAAGACTTCAGGGAATAGGCATTTCATGTATTAGGTTTCAACAATGGAACCACGAACGGTGAACCAAGAATCAATCAGTCGGTAGGTGCTAGAGTTGCGTTTCCTCAGTCGTAGTGTCCACTGTGAAAATGCACCACTTTAAACTCGTCCTCAAAAACAAGTCTCTCAACCGATTGTCATGAAATATTCAGGGGATAAAATACAATGTAAAATCTTGGGTTGAGTGTTTTTATTTCACTGTATTTCTTTACCTCTGTTCTGTAAGGACAACTTTAGGATGCTTACGAAGTTCGTGCTTCAATATAGCCCAATATTTTTCAATTGGTCGCAACTCTGAAGAGTTTGGGGGATTAAGATCCTTTGGCACGAAATTGAAAACATTCGTCTTGCACCACTCCAGAACATCCTCCGGCCAAAAAATTATAGAAACGTTGTGTGTTTTGGGAAACAGTCACATACTGGTTGCGAGGAATTTGTTCAAAGTCCGCTTTTACGTGTGTTTCATCGTTCATTATGCAGCAGTGTGGTTTCGTCAACATTTGTGTGTACAGCTTACGCACACGTGTTTGGCTGTCCTATTCTGTTTTTCTTTGCGGTTTGGAGCTTTCTGAACTTTGAATGAACGCAGCCCGGCTCGTTTCTTGGCTTTCTGCACGAAACTTTTGGTATGAATGGATTTAGTTTTGCACGACGTTGTTATTATAGGTCTTGAAGCATTGCTAATAGCAATTGTTGATATATACTAGTGGGCAAGTCACTGGACCCATATCCTCAACGTTCAAGGTTCGAATCCAGGTTATTCCTCTTTTTTCAACACCATTATATTTCATAAAATAAAATAAAAATTTATGAAATTTATAGTGATTTCTTATAGAAAATAATCGTAATGCATTCTTAGGAATATCGAAAGTTTATTTCACTGAGTGTAGAGTCGACCAGAATTATTAAAAATACTGGTAATAATAGAAACCTTCAGTTGTTCAACGTTTTGATTTGTTATTTTAACATGGGAGATGTGTATCATAAATCTAAAAACTGTCAAAAAAAGTTATTGAATGACATTTCAAAAGAGTCGGTTTATAAGCGCATTCAGAATAAAACAGAAATTATCAGCATCCAAGACAGAAGAAAGTTATATCATCTGGAAAACTTACACCTCTAAGAAATTTTATTTCTTAAATTTTCTTTCGCCCAGTGACACACGGTTGTTTAAGCAAGTGTTAACGATTTCGTGATGTTTTTAGTCGACCAAAAACATACACTTCTGAGCCATTTTTCTCGCAAGCCATAGGCACACACACAAATCTATAGTATCATCGTGTAGAGAAACTTTTCCCTACATGATTTTGGTATTGGTTTGCGTAGGTGGATTATGGCTTAAGAGAAAAAGGGCTCAGAAATGTTTGTTTACAAATGTGGATAGGCTCTTTACTATTGTTGATCGAAAATTTACACCTCGCTGCGAGGTGTCACTAATACAAACGTTCCAGTTTATACTTTCATCTACACGCTATATATCGTTTACACTGAAGTTACTTTTTACACAGGAATGAGTGCGACGGAAAAAAAAACTACTTAAAAAACCAGGTAAATTCCTAAATCCGCCTAAAAACCCGTAATTTACAAAAACTTCGTAAAATGCGATGAAAGTTAGGTTTGAGACGCGTTTTTATCGTTTTTAATCCAATTTAAGTGAATGGTAGCTACTCGCGTGAATAACAAAAACCGCGTATTTTTCCGCAAACCACGTCAAATTCCGACAACCCCGTACAATTGCGAAATAAGCGACTCTAGTGTATTATCATTTTTTGTTTATCTTTTCAAAAGGTGCTAAGTAACAGAAGTGATGTGATTCTCTCCTCCCTCGTTCTCTTTTTTTCTTCAATTACGAAGCCATTATAATAGTTTTCTACGGTTCCTCCTTACAAATCAAAAGATGGTCTTGCTGTCTAGAATATTATGATATTCCCATAGAAAATCACAATTTGGTTTTTATGATTTTTTTTTTCATTTTCCAGTATTTTTTTCTATTTTTTTCTTCATATAAACCTGTTGGAAACCAAGACGAATCAAACAAAAAAGAAATCAAGTCAATCCATTGTGTCGTTCGTGAGTTATGCTGTCACGAACGGACAGCATTTCATTTTTATATATATAGAAGAAGATAGATATCATAGAACCTAACACTAAAGGCAGTGCTTTCAAATTGATGATACTTCTGTTCTCCTTTTAGTGACCCATTTTTTCCCATATGTACTGCCTAGAATCTGTGTGAAGCATCTTGAACCGTGCTTGCAAAATAAAAATGACAAATGAAATAAAGCCAGGAATGAGCAATTTTCTGTTTGCTTTCATTTTACGTAAGGTGCTAGTCTTGTGGCGCTTTGGTATGTTTGTAGACAGAAAAAAAGCAAAATAAACAACAATTAAGGATAGGGTTTTGGAGACTGTGGAAACTGGGTTTGTTTTTCCATGTGTCGTTGTTTCGTTTTTTTTTCTCGATTTGGCACTTTCGGTGAATGTTGATCATTTGTCAAAATGTGACCGAAAGATGTTTGTAGTTTTTGATTCAATGGCAAATGTACAGTTTAAACAAGGTTTTCAGTTGAATTGAAGAGTAAAATAATGGAGTGTTTATGTTTACTCTTCTTACACAAACATATCGCTTGGAAAACCAACTCAGCGTATCGTTTGGTGGTTTGGTATCGGTCATTCGGCTTCAGGCTAAGGATTTTTAGGAAATCACAATGAATGATGGCGTTGGAAAATAATTTTGAATAAAAAAATTTAGGTGAAAATATTTTGATGTTCCAAAAATATACTTTCGAATTATTCTTACGTCGCCGGAAACGTTTGCTTTTGTCGGTCAAGTCATCGAAATTTACATGACTTTTTGGTTGTGTGTATTCATCTAGAGACGTTTATACAAATTACTTAAACTTTCATTAAATAATTCATTGTCTGAATTCATTATTTGTTAACTTCTATTTTGCTGCTTAGCTTTTTTTTAAAAGCAAAGTTCTGACATTGGTGTGTAATTATTTGAGTAAAGCAGCACCATACCGTTTATTAATTTATCATGCCACTTCCATGTTTATTTGTACATAGACTTTTACTGCATGCATAGGCAAACTGGAATGTCCTAAACTGTTGTGTCATTCAGTCACGTACACTCTGATGTTTTTGCCGTCGGGAATGTCTCGATCCAGATTTAATTCACCCTCTCCATTGCGGAATGGAGTGGGATGATTAATTCAGATGTGCGAAAAGGTGTTTGCCTTACTGGTTTCTGGTTGACACCTGGGTGGTTTAGTTACGGGGTACCGGTAAGCACATTCGCGTGTTATTATGGAGGAAATATCGAGTATGCTATACTTAGTTGGATAACTAATTATGCACTGCTGCTTGTGGCTATATCAACCTGACAGTTGAGCTAATGACAAATGTTCGAGATAATTTCTTTTTTTTTTTTTTTTAAAACAGGTATTGGATATGCCCGATCGCAAGCATACTTTATGACAACTAAACAGATTAGAAATAAGTACATTCATTAAATAATTAAGGTGATTATTGATATGATACGCTCATGGTTGCAATGAACATGGTTATCTCACAACTTGTAACCGTTCGCCAAATTCCGAGCTGATGCAGCTAACACAGTGGCTTAAGCGCCACTCCCGTTACCGGAAGGCCACTGGTCGTGTGAAAGGTTTGCCCGATTAAGCTGTTGAGAGCATAAGTGCAGTTCTCGGGGTCGTCTTGAACGGTTTCTAATTGAATCTAACGCAATCGGCACATTGAGTGGAAAATAAGAATCGTGTTCAAACTCAGCGCAAAGTGAAACGTAACTTAACGATCTCCTGGGCGGACAATTTTACCTCAGGGCTTAGCATTCGTGAAATGAATTAAACAAAGGGAAGGTAAGAGTTCATTTTATGTATTACTGCTTTTCTTTACCGAATCAGTGTGAGTGTGTGTGTTGTGTCGTGTAATGGCCATGGCGAAACATACCTGCGCAGGATTTTTGGCGGCTGTCTGTTGCATCAGACGGGGGGCACGTGGATATCGTGCGATGTTCTGTCCAGCACAGTGGGTAACCAGGTGTTTCAACTGGCTCGCGAGATCCCGACGCTTCAGACAGCGGCGTCTGCTCCAATCCAATACGGTCGAACTATAGGTGCGGGGCGAGGGTGTCGGCGTATCCGGTACTCTACCCGATCGAACCCAAAGGAACGCAGGCAGGCCGGATGGTTTCTCTCTCCACCCCGTTTGGCTACCAAACTGGCGGACCTGGATGAGCACAGTCGTCACCGGTGATGTCTCACGCGGACGAATGCCGAAGAAGATGGCGGAAACGATGGACAAAGGGCTTTTGTCCATACAAAAAAAGCGCCCGTTGGACGCTGATGTCCAACGCATAATAGAAATTAGAAATAAATCATAGAATGAACTCATATTTGTAATAATTACCTTTTGTATAAAAATTACAATGCACAAGAGCCGAGTTTTCGCTTCTTGTGATGTAACTGAACTGAAAACTAACTAAAAAATAAAAAATATTAAGTTACACAATTCACACTGCGATGATTTTAATACGATTTTGTTTAACTTCCATGACTTTTCACTTAGATTTATTTAAATTTTTTATAACGCACCTTTTCAACATAAAAAAATTTGGCTTTCTCACAAAACTAACCGTCTACTCTGAATCCGACTTGATTTGGAAATGCCAGATTGATTCTTTCGGCAAAACCATCGTATCCCAAAATCAGCATCGTCATGCCATCGGACATTTACCAACACCAATTCAATACCTCTTAGTCGAGCCCACAGTTTACTCCTGTGTATACTCTCACTTTTAGCCTAACCATAATTTTAGTACTAACATAAGAAGCTTTAATTCTAGTACTGATACTATTTTATAGCAAACTAAACTTTCGAGTTATGGCTACATTGCTAATGGTTCATGAAATAAAGACAATCAAAAAATTATTGGTATTAAATTTAACTGCACTTGAAGGTATTTTGCCAATTACATTAACAAACACCTGATCTAATCTTGGGAACGTCGAAAACGTTACAAACTTATAAATATTTCTTTTAGTTTTTGAAATATTTCACGGATCGCTGGAACGTTTCAATTATATGACAAACTCAAACTCTTCACATTATTTCGTGGTACAACATATTTAGAATATTGTCACATTTAGTAAAATGGTGTCGAATTAAGTGCAAGTTAGCAAAATCCGACGTTGTCACTGCGTGATCTTTCCAAAACGCAAAAAAAAAAATGAAAATTCAGCTTCGAACTCTAGATTCAACTGTGCAACTGTGCCTTTCAAGCCAGCCGAAAAACAAGCAACCACAGGAACGTCAATAGCAGAATACGAAACCAGACAAATCGGTGAAGACCACAGTGACGAAACAGGACTAGCGATTGTAAACTTGGTACGTGGAATTGCTGATCTCTCAATTTTGTTTGAAGCATCCGCAAACTTTCCGATTTACAGAAGAATCGTAAGTTTGTCTTCGTTGCGCTGCAGGACCTGTGTTGGAAAGGATCTATAGTCCGTACATTTAGAGGTAATCATACTAGCTACCAGAATTGTGGAACGACACGTGAGCAGGGAACAGCTTTCATAGTGATGGGAGAAATACAGAAGGTTGGGGGCTATCAACGAAGTAACGTGAAGGTTGCGGACCAAGGGTCGGCTCTTCAACTTTAGCACAACGTGATTACGACCGCAGCCCAAGCCATATCGTCAAGATCATCATAGGAGACTTGTATGCACAGGCCAGCCAAGAAAAGTTTAGAACGTCTGTTGTTAAGTTCAGCACATTTACAGTGAGTTTGCTAACCCCTGCTAACAAACCAGCAGACGGAAATTCTAATGTGTATTGAATACTGTTCATGTGCTGTAATAATACCATTTCATTGGAAGGGGTACTTTATTCTATCCCTGGGTTTCGTGTAAGTACTTCTGCTTACGGGTCCACACAACTGTTTTTGGCCCTTCATACAACGGATAAGTAAGGATTACAGGAGTGTACAGTTTGATCTTGCCATCAGGAGGAACTGTACGCCATGGAAAGTCCTGCATTGGTGGTGGCTTCCTATCACATCACATCACATTACATCAATGTTGTTAGTTTCAGTGCTTACTAGCGGACAAACGACAATGGCATAAGTTTATTGAATTCACCAACTCCATGACTCTGACTATTCGCAACACTTACTTCCAGAACAGTCTCCAGTTATAAAGAAAGCGCACAATCGCTTTCAGATTAGAACCACAATCTGAAATCGCTTTCAGATTAGAACTTTCTTGGCCAAATATCCTTTAGAACGTCAAACTTGGACTTGACGACGAACTATCCCTGTTCGAGTGTGGAAGTTGGCCATAACGTAAGTGTCGTCGTCACGATGCAATACGGGTTGGTGAGTTAGCTGTGCGTAGAATTTCCGAGCACGGATCTTCTCATCTTCTCATTCCGGTTCGGGACCTTCTGCACATCGTAGGCATGTAGTCCAGACGGTTGCATGGTTTTCCGGACAGTACAGTTCAACAATTTCGATTTTCTAGCGATATGACTGCTATGACTTCCTTGGCCATATTGGAATCAAAAGGGCCACTTCTGCAATTACTTTCTTGCTTCCGTTTGGCAGTCAAAAGCTTCTTAAAGGTTTTGATCACATGGGATGGCGGCGTTGTTAGCGATACCAGGCTTCTTAGCGATCCATTTATGGGATGCATTCGAATTATCATTATGAGTGTACACATTATTTTCACGCAGGGTTAGCACTTCCTAAGCCATGGCCGTGCGCTCTACACGGATTGTCAAACAAGACACATTAAAACAATTTTGCTCGAATTTTTTAAATTTATTTTTTCACACGGTCAACACGATACAGACAAATTTGAGGGTGCTAGATTTCAATGTTATGTTACCTTATTGTATTGTAATTGTATTGTTATTTTTATCATGCTTATTATCATGCTATCATGTTTCATGCTTAATCTCAAGCTTTGTTTGGATAGGTTACTTCCCTTAATATTTGTATGGGAGCACATATTATTAGTTATGCTTGCCTCTCATACACCAAGTTTTAACTTTGCAAATGCCGTCTCTGCAAATGTTGTTCGTCGAAGAGTAATGTTTGCATGAGTCGCCATATCGACAGAACGCTGCCCCGAAAAGTTCGATCTATTGTCGAAAATACTTAGGGAAATTCAAGACCACCATTGCACAATACTTTACGGCAGTAAAAACCTGACGATCGGACCGTACGGAACGGAAAACATAGGGCTAAGAGCTATATTCTGCCATATCACTTGGACAACCTAACCTCATTTTCATTTTTTAAACAGAGAAACACTTATCGTTAACTTACACGTTATTTTTTGAACATCAAGGAAATGCTAGGTTTGGCAGATATGAATTGGATTTTTCATGTTAATTAAAAGCATATATCGCTGAAAACAGGTCTTTTGTATGGAAGCTTGCAAACAATGTTGTATGCTATATGAAAGATTGCGAACAATTACGTTGTTTATGCTTGCAAACAACGAAGCCTTTTTCTGGTGTTAAGTATGTTATGTCGGAATTACGAATCGAATGCCTGAATTGCTGTTGAAAATCAGTGTTAGATTTCGTTTATATTCAAACATTGTGTTTTTGTTATTGAACAAACGCATCAAATGTATGTATTTTGTATTCCACACCGCACTCTTTGCTAAATACTATGTTTCTTTTCGATATGCCGAAAATGGGTGCTGATTCCGAGGAATTGCCTTTACCCTACCAGAATTCAAGCGTAACAATCATGCTGATGCTCTCCGCTTCGCATTATACTTACGTCAAGGCATTCTCGCGGTACAGCCTTTCGATTCCACAAAAACCCGGTCCAACAAGTGCTTGTTCCTCGAATGCAGAAGGGTCCTTCATTCTGGGGAAAATTAATTGCTCTAACAACCCCTTGGCGGTTATGTTCCTGCATTTCCCTCGCGGTTTCTCGTTTCTTATTATTTTGCCGGGTTGTTTTTGCATGGGCTAGTATGAGTGTTGGCACGGTCATGGTGCAAGAACTGAAAGAGAAAATAAATATTAATGACACTTGAACCTTTTCACTTAGCATTCGTCATTGTACCGAGCAGAGTTTTCCTACGGGTCAGCGGCGGCGGAGGGTTCGTGCTGAAGTTGAGAACACTTTATCGCACACATCAACGCGTTAGTACACACATACATAACTGAAAACTTTTGCCAACGTTGAGCATTCGAAAAAAAGCTTCTGTTTAGAGACTGTAATCACAATTTACGAATATACAGAGGCAAATACAGTAAGTTTACGATTTTAGCAACACGATTTTATTTTTCAAATATCCACAGAAAACTGCCCATTTGCTCACCTTTATAAATACTTGTGAACAAAGGATCCAAATAATATGGGATCGCCGTACTGTAGTTTTGGATTGAATTTCCTCTGCAACTAAAACGAGGTCTCACTGTAATTTGATTTCAAGAGACTTGCTTTCTAAAGCTTGATTACAACCCGCAGACCAGTAAAGGGAACCATCACGCTGAACTGCCATTAAAGCCAAATGAATGGATTAAGTAATTTTCTACCGACTGGTTTTGGGTTAAAAATGATATGAGCATTCGAATGTATTTGCATGTAATGTAATATGTTTTGTAATGTTTTCGCTAAGAGTGCATATCCTCAGCATTGACTGTTTTTTTTTGTCTAGAAAAACCCATAAGTATGCATTTGAAAATAAATAATTATAATAAACTAGCTGATCCAACGAACTTCGTTCCGTCTAACATTAATTTATTACTTGCAATATCTTTAAAATCGATTCACACAATAAAATGGTATTCTACATTAACATCGTTTTTTTAAATTGCAGGAATGTCCTCCACTGTTTTAGTCAATCTGAAAGTGACAGCCAATTTTCATACTGGAGAACTTGGATATTTGCAATTTTGGCTTCTAAAAGTACGACAATCGGCAGTCATTTCATATTATTGATAATCTGTTATCAATTGGTGTATTATGTTAGAAAACTGAAGTCGGTTTCTTTGGAAGTTCCAACTCATGAAAAATTGTTGCTTTTTGTGATGTCTTGTCGGACCGACATGAGTTGATTACGGTGCTGTAAGATATCATAATGAAACTATCCAAAACAACAAAGTTTTGTGCATTTTAAAAGCGATAATTTAGCACTGGCATATGAAATGAAGATTTTCTATTAACTGATTGTTAAAAATTGGGTTTTTCTTGAAGTTTGTTTAGTTTGAAAGTGAAGAAATTTGAAGAAAATGTTAAAAATAATTTATTTTTTATTTTTTTGCATTTTTGACAAACAAAATTTGATATATTTGAATGGAAAAATGCCTTCTTTTATTTTTCAATTTTTCGACTTTTCCTTCAAAATTTCACTAACAAACAAACATTCGTTTTTATATATAAAGATGTGATTTTGGAAAAATGATTTGTTTTTATTTTCCAATTTTCTGACTTTGCCTGGAAAATTTCGCAACTTTTCTCTTTCTCTGTACCTTTGTTGGACAAAAAGGAACAAATCAACCCAAGACAACGGTAAGATTGGTTCAGCCGTTCTCGAGTTAAAGCGTCACTAACAAACAAACATTCATTTTTATATATATAGATGTGAGTTTTTTTTATGGAAAAATGATTTTTTTTATGGAAAAATGATTTTTTTTATTTTCCAATGTTCTGACTTTGTCTGGAAAATTTCTCAACTTTTCTCTTTCTCTGTACCTTTGTTGGACAAAAAGAAATAAATCTTCCGAAGACACCGTCAAGATTGGTTCAGCCGTTCTCGAGTTATAGCGTCACTAACAAACAAACATTCATTTTTATATATATAGATGTGATATTTTTGATGGAAAAATGATTTTTTTTATTTTCCAATGCTCTGACTTTGCCTGGAAAATTGCGCAACTTTTCTTTTTCTCTGTACCTTTGTTGGACAAAAAGGAACAAATCATCCGAAGACACCGTCAAGATTGGTTCAGCCGTTCTCGAGTTATAGCTCACTAACAAACGAACATTCATTTAACTAACTAACAAACGAACATATTCTGTCTCTCCACAATACTTTACTGCCGTAGTTGGAGAGGATGTGAGCGATGCGGACAGGTCGATTCAAGTGGAGAAATTCGGTCGAAAGGTACTGGTATGGCAAGCAATATGTTCCTGTGGTTTGAAGTCAACCATTTTTTACACTAACGGAACTATAAATGGAGGGTGCTCTGGCGAAAAAATTTTGACCAGGTAGCTGATGGCTCTATCCTCTTTGGCTAAGCAACCGATGCTAGGCAGCCAATGGTTATGCAGTCGGTTAACCAAACCAGTGGTGTTGTAGCCAGGTTGGCACAACCACGAGCAAAATAAGTGTAAAATATGTACGGTATAAGCCAACGAACATCACGATTGCTGATGTGGGTAGAAAATGCATTAACTAGTAATATTAGCCTGACCAATTAGGAGTAATTAGCAGATAAATGGTTTTATTTATCTACTCAACTATTGCATATGTGACGCAAGAATTGCTGGCTAATGAATTGTCGCACAATATTAGTAAAGATGTGAATGGGCCAAATGTCAGGTCAATCAAACCATTTAAATCCTTCCTTCTTAGGACTAACTTGATTCTCCCAGCTTAGGAGGTATTTGGAACGAATAAATTATTCTTGGTGGTACATATAGTATTCTTCACAGACAAAAATAATTAATTTTACAGACACGTAAAATTTCACCTTCTTGAATTGCAAACTAAGACAGAGTAAGATACGACATTGTTTACAATCTTCTATACAATCGACCCGATGTAGGAGACATTTGGTTAAAGTTTACACGAAATATCCCACGAATTTATAGCAAATCTAGCTGGCCACATATATTCACTGAATAAAGCCGAAAATCACACGTTTCTTTCAATCTATAGACTGTTCCAGAAATTATAAGCACGCCTAATGTTCAAAATGCGTGGTCTTAGCAGCGATAGTCATGAAGAAAATGAATATATTTTTTGGCTCAGGAAGTACTTGTACACCGGTCTCAAGCTCGGTCGCAAGCTTAATAATTAAGCGCTAATAACGTAACTCACACCAACACATCGGCAAATATACTGTCAAAATAACATAGCGAATCAAAACAAAAACTAAGATACTAGTATCGAAAGGTACCGAAAAGCGCAAGAGTTATGGCAAGGTGTAGACTGCAATATGTACTTTGGACTAGAGGTTCTACAACAGTGAACCAATTTCAAATCACTAGTTTCATATTGATTGTTGGTCTTACTCCATAGCAGAGAATAAGTATCGTGCACAAATGGTACACTGTGAGTGGAATCTCTTAAAGAAAGCAAGAGGGTGTGAGCGTCGAAATGGTACGAACTGCAGCCAGAAAATATGGAGAATAATGTACTTTTAAAGGTGCACCGAGGAGTGGTCCGAAATCCGGTGCTGTGAGTCCTGCTATTGACAAGAAGATTGGGAATGCCTTTAAGCTGAAACCATTGGCTTCCGTTTAAGATGTGGCGAAAAAGATAGAGGATTATCCATAAACCACGTAGACTTTTCTGGAGTGAGGGGGGGGGGGGGGGGGATAGTACTTAGTCCGACCAAACTCTACACGCCATACAAAATTTAAAAAAAAATGTATGGAGAAAAGTCTCTGGGGAGGGGTGGGGGTCTGAGATTTACTAAAATGAGTCTACGTGGTTGCAAAAGAGCGACTTGGACTTCAGACATACCGAAACAGAAGAAACCCAAAAGAAACTCAAATCAGGCCACGTTTGTGAAACCGAGAGGCCGGAAACTATATGATACAATGTTGTGTAGAAATTCTAGGTGTTCAAATTGGATTATAAAACCCTTTCCGGACCACAATACTTCAATGTTTGCAAGGACAGGGATATTTCCGAAACGGAGAAGGCCATTTTCATCGAAAAATTTGGCAAAAAGGTGATGGTGTGACAGGAAATATGCAAATGCTGCAAAATATCTAGCCCGTACGCAACATCGGAGATATAATGAACATCCAGAAGTACATCAAGGAATGCCTCCAGAAGCGTTTATTGCTGATGAACAAGTAACATGATTGTCCAGTGATATTTTGATCTGAATTGGCATCATGTCATTCCGCCAAGGACACCTAGGGTGGTAAAAAAGCCAAAATGTCTGTGTCGTGCCGAAATGAATCCGCCAAATTGCACGAAGGCACAACCAATCGAGATTTTGACCAAAGCAATGCTACAGAAATTCGTAAAACCAGCGGATGACTTCGAAAAATTTAAAAAGGATTGGAAAAAAGTGGTGAAAATGGTTGGAAGGAAAAGTGAGATGTTTCGGTTATAATTCACGAATTTGGTTGAAGAAGAGTAAAATGTTCTGTAAAGCACAAATTCTGATATAATTTGACAAATAAAATAATAGAAATCTTTAAAAACAACACATTTTTAATATAATGTAATTGTGGTTATTATTTCTGAAACAGTCTATATGTACCGATGATTTCTCGTAATGCCACGACGCAAGATCTGGCTAGAAAACAACAACATATTTGTGGCTTCGAATCATGGGTAGAAGTCGTTTATGTAAACATTCTTTGGTATTTATTTCACTGTTCATCGAAGCTGTTGTGATGAAGGGCTGCTTAATCTGATCACAGTCGCAAATAGCTGGCCAAACAATAACTTTCTTGCTATACTTTTTGACACGAATGTATGTCTCAGACTGGTTCAATACTTTCCCTTCACGCACTATATTATTTTTTTTGGTCCGGCAAGGATTTGTAGGCGAATTTCATCTAGGTTTCGTCATCCAGGATTATACAGTTGCTTTGATGCTTCTTGTTTCGGACTCCTTTGCGGCTGCTTCTGCTTCTTATAGGTTTCGAAGATTCAAAAATTTTCTTGCGTTTCAATGTTTTTGCGTTCAAACGTAATCCGTAGTCCAATATGAAGAGAATAAGCACAGGCGTTATTTTGTTTTTGCAAAATAACAATTCTCGAGTACTTTTTCAAACAGACGTATCTGATTTTTAAACAATAAGGGGAAGTAAGATTCAAACGTTAAATTCTTGAAACCATTAGCTCTTTCATGCAAACTAGGGCAACCAACACAAGGAATAACATTTCCCTAACATAATGGTGATGCTACTTTTCGTGAGGGTGCTGAGAGTTTTGAGAAATTTATGTTTGAATCTTACTTCCCCTCTTTGTTTACAAAATCAGATACGTCTGTTTGAAAAAGTACTTGAGAATTTGTGGCTTATACATTAAGTTAAATTTACGTATCGTAGGAGAAATAAGTTAGAAAGTCATCTGTAGTAAATTGTGTTACAACTTGTTTAAGAAATAGTGTTGCTTTGTGAATTGTGTTGAATACGCAAAGTACTCGATTTTAAACCTTACGCAACACTATACATCCAAAAACATAAACAACTAAAAGAACTCATCAATGCATACAGCATTGTACAAAAGATAAAAACCAAAAGATAATCAAACGTTTTTCCTTGGATACAACATCGTCACGATTAATACACCAATTTATCTTGTCATACATCTTTCGGATGGATAGTAACTCATAAGCCCATGTTTTCCGCCATGCTTTCATTGATCCTTCCATGAAATATCACCATGGTAATGCATTCCGGTCGGAAACAGCAATGTGCTTGTCATTTCTGGGGAAAAGAACAAACGTTACATTGGATCGAAGGTGGGTGATGAGGGTTAAACAAGCAACCAAAAAAGATTGATTGTGGAAATTAGGGAAATTTGTATATTTCGTTAGACCTCATGTTAATTGTAGATACTGTAATTATTTGAATTCAAAAAGCGGTTAGTACTTTTACGCATCACAATTTTATGCTCGTCTATCGTCTCATTTATCTAAATGAGGGTGTATCATACACAGTTAGAAAGAAACATTTCATTTCATGCGTTATCTAATGCACATAAAGAGAATGCTAGATTTTGCATAAATTAATGTTCATGTTAATCTAATGCTTTGTTTAGACTAAGCATTTGTAACATAATACAAGGGTGTTAAAAGAAGTATTAACATGAAAAACGTCATCAAGATACGCTTATATCATGTTCAAAGCTTTAGTCTGAACAAAGCATAAGCCAGATATCGCTGGAATCATGTCTGTTGTATGGAAAATTGCAAAGAATGTTGTATGCTGTATGTAAGATTGCAAACAACTACGATGTTTACGTCTGGTTTGGCTTGAAATTAAATGAGGGTAAATTTTACTCGCCTGTCAATATTAATTGTTTTTTTTCTGTATAGACTTGAATCCTTGAGAGTTTGAGCTATTTAGTGGTGATTGGTCATCTTCATTTAATTTCAACTACCTTTATTGCTTATTTTGACAGATACGCGTATTTCGTCGACATTGTGCACACTTCTTCTGTGTCGTGCACTAATACTCGACAGTCGAGTATTAGTACACAACACTGAAGAAGTCTACACATTGTAGCCGAAACACGCGTATCTGTCAATATAAGCAATAAAGGTCGTTGGAGTTAAATGGAAAATACTAATCTTTCTTCTCATTTTCTACAGGGTGTCTCACAATAGGTGTCACTAAAACAAAATGGGATTACAGCAAAACAAATCAACCAAATCATTTATTTTTCATTTGAAAGATACATGTTAAAGATGTAAACCAGATTAAATCAATTCGAATCTATCGCCCTTTTCCTTGATAACTTTGCGCAATGTTCCACCCACAACGCTTGTATCTTCGTTGCCGTGTGAGCTGCAGCTGAGTCCTGTTGGAAACAATATGATGTATTCTCATACAGCGTTGAAGCATGAGGAACCATAACCATAACTTTTGCCATGCACACGATCATTTTGTTAATTATGACTGTCCTGAAGGATGAGGAGCTTTTCATCTGAAAATAAAATCTCGCAGTCACCGTGCCGAACCAAATGATTTCTGCTTCTTTGGACCCTGGCTTACTTTTGACATCCGTCAACCCGTGAACCCATTGTTTCTTGTACGGCTTGCATTCCGGATCATGCCTGAGGACCCTGTTCATTGAAGCCGGGGACATTTGAAATCGTTTGCTCAATTTACGGCCAGATACGGCCGGATCTTATTCGCTTCCTCACACATTTGATCTTTTTCTTCGTTCTGGCAGTTCGTCTGGCACCTCCTTTGTGTTGAATATGGACATTTTCAGTTTCCTTGAACCGTTTCAAGGTACAAAAACAAAACGCTTACTCACTCCAAACTGCTTAAGGCTATTGAATATCTAACACGATCTAAGCTTTTATAAATGTAATTATAAAACCTGCTCCCGTATGGCTTGCGTGGTAGCTGATAGATATAAACAAACGGAATCGCTTATTTATCTTCAGCGATAAGCTGTCAAAAAAAAAACACACTCAAAACGGGTATAATCAATTCCGCTGTTAAAATTACCCAGCTGAAATAAATCAAGACTGACAAAAAGGTTGCAGCTATGGTGAGACACACTGTAAAGCACACGATAGGATTTAATCTAGTGATTTACCACTGCTTGTGTAGTGTTAACGTAATAATCTGCCACAAATGATGCAATGAGATGTAAACAAATATCTGCACTCCTGTACATCACTCTTCTTTTACCAACGCATAACGTTTACAACAACGAACATAGGTACCATTCGTACTTAACCGTTTCTAGTTAAAAATGATAGATATACCCAAATTTAAGTTTTTTTGGTGTTCGATTTTTTTTCCAATTTAAAAAAAAATATTTGGCGGGTTTGGTTACGTCGCGAATAACAACATCGTCATTCGCTATTTCCTTATAGACCTATGTTGTTAACAATGTTTGAAAATTGAATGAAGACCATTAACTATTGTAAACTGGTATTTCCAAACCTAATTTGTTCATATTTTAATTTGAAGACCAAAACAACTCAATTTTAAGTTGGAGCTACCCAATCATCCCGTTCTCTTGGCACTATTAACGGTTGAGTATTTTCAACATAATTTTGGTTGAAAATCGGAGCAACCGTCGGCGGTGTTGACGATTGTCATTTATTTATTAGTCTGGTCGACTGCGAATGCATTATTTGCTCGTCACGGTTCTCTTCGGTTACCTGGTTATGCAAATCAACGAAATGGCAGCATTGTTAGCAAAGCTATTTTTTATGGATTGCCAACGTATTTATGTGGAAATAATAAGCTGTTTTATTGTTTTATTGTACCAATATCGACAAATGATAATGATCGATTTAGCTAGTTGTCCGTGTGTTTTAATATTCTGTTTGAAAAAATGATCATTAAGCATCAATATATACATATGATAATTTCACCCAATTAATTCAATAATTCATAAGGTAAATTTTATCTATCGGCACTTGAAACGTTAGTACCCAACATTAGGTAAATTTTACCCATTGGTATTAGAAATGTAATAACCCAACATTGAGTTTTCATCTTATACCTCATTTTAACTTAATGTACAAAACATGCGAGATGGGTGAAAAAAACTTAATTTTAGGTATTTTTTCTTAGCGTGTAGAAACTGCGAAAAAAATGACAGATAAACACATCCACACTCGACAAAGGCTTACTACGATCTTTAAGCCATGACTTACTTTGAACAAATTTTTAAAATCAACCAATAAATTTTCATCCTGTGAGAGTAAATAATCATTTACTAAATGTTTGCATTTATTGATGTTTTTTATCCCCAAACACTAGAACATATCTATTCATTTTACCCCCACTAGCCCCCATACGGCAGCTTTATGTTGTTGGCCTTCTAAATTATGGTGGGACTTTTCCCATTTCTCTTCCTCACGTAGCATGTTATGTCGTCTTCCGGCAAGAGAACAATGATAAATTAGTTTCGTGGTACTAAAAGCACCTTTTCTCTGCGACAAGTCTCCCGAATGCCTAGGGATACGCAAAAGAGCATAGTGCACAAATGAATGTTGTTAGTTTGTGGTGTTATTTTCACACACATGCCTCGATTCCAGAAGCTATTAAATAATAAATATGTCGACACTCAAATTGGTTCAGCAAAAGTGATCGAGTGCATACTGAGGCAATCAATCGGTCATTGGTATCGGTTTTGGTGTTTCAGCCACCCCAATTTTTCTCATCATATGGGCACCCACAGCAAGGCGATATGTATGTACCTACCATACATACATGGGGACATACTTGACTATCAACATAAGCTTGTGTGAAGCTCGAGTGCTGCTAGGATGGGATGCTGTTGCAGCTTTGACACCGAATGGCTGTTTTCAGCACGTGCAATGAGGGAAAAAGTGGGAGCATTGCAATGTTTTCCTCTCCCAGCTTGATTCTGCTTGTCCGGAGAAGGACTTATCAGTGTGTGACTTCCTGCTTGGGTACTTGAGCGTTTAAAATGTTGAGACTTAGAAAGAATGGCAAAAGCATGCTGTCACTGCAACGTTTGGTAATGTCTTTGCTCTTGAAATTTACATTCAAGCTTTTTGTTTCATATTATTATTTTAGGAAACTTGCAAATCAGTGACCGTATTGTGCGCTTTGGCCTTTCAATTCAGCACCCAACAGCTTAGGTTACTAAATTTGTAATTTAGTTGATGATTCACATTTCATTATTAAACGATACAAATTTACCTTTACTAGTCGAAACAATTAAGTAGATTTAAACTAGTTTGGAAGGCTATAGATGTAAGTAGGATAATAATATTAAATTTAAACTTTTTGCACAAATTAGTTTCACTCGCATGTACTTTTTTTGGTTGTGAATTGTCCTTTCTATTTTTGACGTCGCCGTTCTGGTTAACCGGCGTCTCTCAGATAGAGATCGTTGGGCATAGACTGGCCGCTCACCGCGTGATGTTCTATCGACCGGGTTGCGAGTTCGTTCGATGTCCCCGTGGCAACACTCCCCCCTGCTGACACTGACTACCGCCAATTTCGATACAGGTCGGCGAAGAACTACTCCCGTAGTCTGAATCAAAACTTGACGCATGTGACCATCCGGTGTTTTGATCGTCTCATTCACGGTCCCACGTATCCAACCGTTACGTTCCACAACTTCCTGGAGGCCCCTTTGCTGAGATTTGATACTCACGCTGGGCTGCTTGATTCCATTAGAACTCCCCAACAGGAAATGGTTTGGGGTCAGAGCATATGATTTCGCAAGATCAAGTGGTACGTACGAGAGTCGTCTAGTATTTACAATGCCATCTGATTCGACGTTTGCAGCTCTTCGTCGTTGAGTTTTCCTTCAGTATACGCGTCCCCCATCGCAGCCTTCACTGAACGGACCAACCGCTCCCATGCGCCACCGCTTGCGTGGAGCGCTTGGGGGAATGAAAGGGCACTTTGTGCTGGCACAAGTGAACGTCGTGGATACTCCTTCGTTGATCTCTTCACGAAGTTCTCGTTCGGCTCCATGAACATTTTTAGCGTTGTCGCTAAAAAACTCCACAGACAATCCATGACGACAGACGAATCCTCTGATGCAAGAAATACACGACGCACCTGATAGACTATACGCCTCTTCAAGATGAACAGCGCACCCTGTTAGGCAGGTGAAATGCGCAATCCATCTTTTTACAGGCGCGCGGCCCTGCTGGACCAGTATTGAACCAAAGTAGTCCACTCCAACATAGCTGAATGGACGGACGTACGTGTCTAGCCGTGCTGCAGTATTTACAGTCTCGTCCAATTCCTCTCACTAGTAAGCGGAGTTTCGATATGGCAAACAGTTTACGGACTTCGTTCACCACAGTTTCGGAGTTCGCAAGACGGTAGAGGCGATGATATCTTGCGGCAAGAAGTTCGACACATCTTGGCAGGATGTTTGAAAAGACCCAGATCATCCATTGTCGGTATTAGTTGGTATACGGCACTCGATTTGTTGAAAAATCGAGTGCCGTATACCAGCACTCGATTTTTCAACTACTTGCTGCTTTTCCTTCGGTAGTGCTTGATTGATTTTCAACGTTGTAACTTCATCCGCAAAAACTTCCATTTGAACTTGTTTCAGGACTTCAATTTCGGCAGTATACAGCTCCTGTTGAGTTAATCGGCCGTTGCATCGCCCTTCCTTCTTTTTCACGTTGCAGATAAAACGTAGTGCATAAAACATGCTATGTTGCAGCTTCTCTCATCTGAAGAACCACTCGTATTCGATCACTGGTAGTGTGTCCATTGTCCGTGTCCGTTGATGGATTCGTAGAACTTGGCCATTTCTTCTCCGGGTAGCGCAGGAATTCTGATCCGTTAAACAATTAGCTGTCCTTGCTGAAAAAGGGTCCACTCCCCAAATTTGTTTCTGGATCCGCCGGATAAAACTCCGACGGCACCCTTCTCCACTCGTCAGCAATAGTTGTTTCGTGGATCTTTCCGATTCGGTTGGCCACCAATGATCGGTAGGTTCTCGGGTCTGCACGAATCCACGAAAGCAAGACCGAGCTATCAGTCCATATAATTCGTCTTCGGACAGGAATGGAGTGATTAGCTTGCACGAACTCAGCTATTCTTGTTTCAAGGAGACAAACTTGTAGTTCCAACTTCGGAATAGTCATCGGTTTTGACAGAGCTACTTTGCCTTCGCAGGGACCAGTGTACACTGAGGTGTGTCTCCAGAACCAATTGTTCGCAGGTACAGAGCACAGGAATACGCAAGCAAACTGGCATCAACGAAGTTCGGTATCTTCGTATGTACGTGCTGCCGCTTCCGGGAAATAGCAATGAGGATCTCGAATATTCGTTATTTGCGAAATCATCCGTATCCACCTACACCAGTCCGCATATTGCTTGTCATTGCTGAACCAGAATCTTTCCATGAATCAAGAGGTAACCAATAACTTCAGTGGGTCGAACAGGCTCATGACACAGCGTAACATTTGCCTCTCCTCCGGAACCTGCAGCTTTCCAAAAGATATTGAACTTTATCGCTCATTCAAGTGCTGAACGAACACTCCCGAAGACTCTTTCCGCGTGTGCAGCAAATTGCATTTCTCTTAGGTACTGCAGTACATTCTCATTGTTGGAAACCCAGTTTCGTAATTCAATCCCACCGTTTTGGAAATTCTGATGGACTTCTTCAGAACTACGGCAAGCCTCCCCTTCCGTCCCGAAGCTATCGAGGTAGTCATCTGCGTACGTATTCTGTAGTATTCCTGCTGCCGCTCTGGGGAATTTATCGCTGGGTTCCTGGGTTCTTATTCTTCACGAATTGTGCTGAACCTGGCGAGCATGTCGATCCGAACGTCGTGATATCAACCAAGAAGATATCCGGGTCACGAGCTGCATCAACTCGCCACACCGATATTCCCCCGCCGATTTTAATACACGCTTTAATCGAGTAAGCTTCCCCGGATAGCCGTTCTTGTCCATGATCTTCCATAGCTCTTTTCGATTAACTGTATCCGATGCAGCTTTGAAGTCAATGAATTGGCCACAACATAAATATTTGGTCCGATGAATACCATCTTTCGATGAAGCTAGATTAATAACTGGTGAAATTCGGTAAAAGACGATTTGGAGTAGCACTTTATAGGCGGCATTAAGGACGATGAACGCACGATTAATTTCACAGTCCAGTTTGTTGCCCATCTTGAAGATAGGGCATATGAGGACTGTTCATTAAAGAAAGTGGACACCTGTTTATCAATGGTTAAAACTCAGCGAAAATTTTCGAATTTTCACTCAGTGTGTAAAAACATGTGTTTACTTTGGCAACATACCTGAAAAAGCGAAAAATGTGAGAAATTTCAAACGATGGGTCGGATCAGCTTATCCCCTCGCAGATTAATTCTGCACAAATGGTTTTCCGAAAAGTTGTCGTTGCAAGAGTTGGCAAAAAGCGTGAAAAGCACTAACTTTTCAATGTTAAGATGTTTGGAGAAAATTGTTCTGTTGAAGATTTACCGAAATCTGGACGCAAAAAGGGGACATCGGACCAGAAAAAGAAGCTGGCAGCGGTACGCCCTTTGGAATCGCATAAACCATGTTCCGCTCGTGAATTGTGAAAAAAAAAGTGCAAAACTGCGTAAGAGTTTCGGGTGAACTATCCAGTTCATTCGAATCTCATCGGGGACTGCGACAAGGAAACGGACTCTCATGCCTACTATTTAACATCGCTCTGGAAGGTGTAATGCGACGAGCCGGGCTCAACAACCGGGGTACGATTTTCACGAAATCTGGTCAATTTGTGTGCTTTGCGGACGACATGGACATTATCGCAAGAACATTTGGAACGGTGGCAGAGCTGTACACCCGCCTGAAACGCAAAGCAGCAAAGGTCGGACTGGTGGTGAATGCGTCGAAAACTGGTAGACAGAACCAAACACGACCGGATCCGCCTAGGAAGTAATGTCACGATAGACGGGGATACCTTCGAGGTGGTGGAGGAATTTGTCTACCTCGTATCCTTACTGACGACTGACAACAATACGAGTCGTGAAATTCAAAGGCGCATCATCAGTGGAAGTCGTGCCTACTACGGGCTCCAGAAGAAACTGCGGTCTAAAAAGATTCACCCCCGCACCAATTGCACCATGTACAAAACGCTAATAAAACCGGTGGTCCTCTACGGACACGAGACATGGACCATGCTCGAAGAGGACCTGCAAGCACTCGGAGTTTTAGAGCGACGCGTGCTAAGACGATCTTCGGCGCTGTGCAGGAGAACGGTGTGTGGCAGCGAAGGATGAACCACGAGCTCGCTGCACTCTACGACGAACCCAGCATCCAGAAGGTGGTCAAAGCCCGAAGGATACGGTGGGCAGGGCATGTTGCAAGAATGCCGGACAACAACCCTGCAAAGTTGGTGTTCGCTACTGATCCGGTGGGCACAAGAAGGCGTGGAGCGCAGAGAGCACGATGCGAGGACCAAATGGAGCGTGATCTGGCGAGCATTGGGCGTGACCGAAGTTGGAGAGCGGCAGCCGCAAACCGAGTATTGTGGTGTACGATTGTTGATTATGTCTTATCCTAAATGTGATGTTGAACAAATAAATGTATGTATGCATATGGAAAACATTATTTTTCAACCTGTTTGTGCGGAGACTTGTATGAGCCTTCAAAAACCTTTCACTTTAGCGTAACGCTCTCATTTTTCATAACTTTGAAATGACACCCGGTAAAGGAATGAGAAATGTAGTCCTACGTTAATAACGGCTTCTACCCATCTACCGAAAACGAATGGATCGTCTATTGTTTGGGCCGAATCTGGCATCTGCTCACTACGCTGCTGCAGTGTTGGAGATGCTCATGAAGGAAAAAGTCGAATTTGTCGAAAAATGCCAAAATTCCCCCAATTGCCCTGAACTGCGTACTATCGAAAGATACGGGGCAATAATTAAGCGGCATCTTAAGAAAGACGGAAGTGAAACAAGCTCTGTTGACTGCTTCGTGAAAATTGGGTCTGAAGCAAAACGAAAAGTTAGGGAGAAGGTTGTGCAGAATATTAAGGGAGGTGTCAAAAGAAAAGTCCGAGGTTTCTTCAGAAATGAGAAGTAAATATTCAAACTCACGTGAATTCTGTCAAATGTATGTCGATTTGTAATTATATAAAGCAAACTTATGAATTTGTAAGAATTTATTTTTTATTTTTAAAACAGCTGTCCACTTTCCTTAATGAACAGTCCTCAACCCAGTCCTTCCTCTCCAACGCCACGTTACACCTTCCATTCAAAGACTCCAAGGGTACGTTGGTCCTCCACGAGCAATTTCAATGTTTATTGGCCGTAGAGGACTACTAGTCTTTGAACTTTGAAGTTCGGCGAACTTTGTTAGATCTTAGCGTCCATGTGAGTCCAACGTAGGCACGGTTGCCAGCCATAATGTGTCTTTGTATTTCTCTGCTGGTGTCGTTATCGGCGGTTACCAATGGCGGTCGATTTCATCACCATCGATCTGAACTCATGGTGAAAGGCTAACATTGGCTTCTCGAACATTTACTAGAAGTATACTGAAGCGAGTCAATACATGCAATATATAAATTCAAAATCTGTATCAAATATTCAAATATTATATTCATTCAATAATAAATACAATTTTCTATTCATTTCAGATTCATCACATACACACATACTGATCCGACGTAAGTCATTAATTACTTTTAAATAACACACTACCAGACATTTTCTTAACAAAGACCGAATTTCACCTGAAAAACGACTGCATCTGCCCGTCCATTGATCGTTTCTGCCATTATATTTTCGTTCATTCGATGTTAATTTATGGAAATCAAGTGCGGTAATTAAATTATAACTTTCGAAGATTTCCCCACGCGGAACCATTCTTGCATACTTTGATAGTCGCAAACTCACTGCTGTTGGTGTCAAATAGTAGGAGCAAATGGCACTGTTATCGGACAGAATAAATCCATCATTTTCCATTCCACCCTTAATTCACTGATAAGGCACGCTAATTTGGCTAATAGTGAACAAAAATCGCGTTGCCATGCGTTAAATGATTCAGCGGATTGGCCGATTGATTTGCGTCGGTTCGTGAACTAGTCTAATTATCGCAAAACCGAATTCATTAAATTTGGACAGTAGTCAAATGATTGGCACGAGGTTTCCAGCAGAAATATGGGTGGGGGAAAATCTGCATATTACTGACTGCTAATTGAATTGCTCGGCAGCTTGGGGTGAGCTCACTTTCCTGTGAACGTTTCGTGGTATTCGATTTTTTTCGGCACAGCAAGATACTATTATGGAATGGGGGAATACTTTCTTCTCCTTTTCATTAGCGAGCAAATTGCTTTTAAGAGCTTGACATGCTGGGATGTTTTAAAAGCAATCCTACCGGAAAATCAAATGGGACCTGACGTTTCTTGTATTGATTTTAATATAATTCTGATGGTTTTACGTGAGCGCTTGCCTTTGGGTGTGACAGAGTGACTGAACGGTGTTAATTAAAGGGTTTTTTTGTGTGAGTAAATTGTTCATTCCATGGCTTCTACACAATCAAACATGAAATGGGAAATAACGTAAAGCTAAGAACGATCGAAGCCTGAGTGATGAAGTTTTTATCTTGCTGTCGATAAATTATAGACGTTCTTAGAGTGAAAGTGCAGTGAAAAACCTTTGGATAACTATTTAACCTAGTAATTTGTTGTTGTTATTTGCTAAAGCTTTATTGTAATTTTAATTGTTCTGTGCTTATTTATAAAAATTAAATACCAAGGTTCCGTTTTTGAATGAATGTGATTCATAGGTGTTGCCGTGGAGAACGGAGAGGGGGAATGCCTCCCTAATTTTTGATTTTATTTTTAGAACTTTAAAGTTTTTTTTCAACTTTTATTATTAAATTTTTATGTTTGTCTTATTGCTCTTTGCCTCAATAAAAATGCCAAATCACGCGAAGTTGCCTTGAAAAGTTGTAGTAAAAAGCGCAACAAGGGGGCATTAATAAGATTTTTTTGAAATAGTAAGGACTAAAATTTGTATGACAATCAAGAACCTAACCTAATTAACCTAACGTACACAGCTCGGAAAAGTAGCGTGAATTTCTGTTCAATATCATGCACATAAATGGAGCGTAACAAAACCTTAAAAATTACCACCTTATTAAATCGTGTAAAGTTCTGGGATATTCCATACATTGCCGATAATGTTGTATACACACTACCAAAATCTCGTGTTTCTGTCCCTAAGACCGACACATGCAAGCGTCCTTTAGCGCATAAGAATGTGTTGAAAGAGATGAGAAAATAAATTCAACTGAACACATCTTTTGTCGAATTGCGTATGTTTCAGTTTCAGGAGACATAATTTTACACGAAATCTTTCTTTACGTTCCCCGACTATTACATTCCCCAACTTTACGTTCCCGGACTATTAACAAACATGAATTAGGTCTCATGTAAAATTCATAATTTCTAAGTGTGTATGGAAGCTAATTTTAAACTGCTTCGTGTGGAAGAAAATACAATTTTACAGGCTTCGATATTTACATGACAACGAAAATTCAGATTTTCTTTCTGAGTATCTAAAATAATAGCTCTCAATCTGTAATGTTAACTAGCATTGATTGCATTCTTACTAGCACGCTGAAAGCATAAAAAGCTATGCTCAATTCAATTTTCAGTTCTTTGCAATAAAAAAAACTGAATATTTAAACCAATAGCTTTCGGAAGACAACTAATACTAAATTAAGAGACATAATTTATTGTTAGAAAGTATATCAACCGAAAATGTTTATTTGAACATATTATGATATGGGCCAAACCGATCAATGTTACCTCGCTGATCAATGTAACATCGTTCTAACGAACTATAGTTTTGGATCATTGAGGATACATGTTAATCATATCTTACAGCTTGATTTAGTATGTTAAAATATTTTTTCCGTATCTAAGAAATTTTAATTAAGCACATGCTACGATACTATCCGGGCAAGACGAGACGACTGGTAGCCGATTTTCAGACCAGTCATTTGATAAACGTGTGTGAGAGCAAGACAGCAAGCTAATCAGAGCGAGAAATTGCAGTTGTCTTATCCTATTAATAGATTTTATCCGTTTCTATGAGCATATGCATGATTGACCGCTCGAGGCTTGTACTCCGTTATTGCCAGATTAGCTTTTATTACACAGAAAAGCAACAGATGATGCTTGGGACAGGCATACATCCTCAATGTGTACAAACTAGTGATCCCAAACTAGGTCAAATAAGGAAAGAGTAGGAATGTGTTTTTCTGGAAGCCGAGACCACCTCTGCATTCACACGAGTAATCACTGGGATGTTGGATAACGGGATTGTGTGGCAGTAGGGTTCGGTTTGGTAAAAAATAAGATACGTTTACGTGGCGTATAGTAAAATATTTATACATAAATTACCGATTTATACCAACAGTAAGGATGCTATTGGGGCTGCTTACAAAACGTGATGAAACTACCATCACGTTTTGTAAGCGGCTCCAATAGCATCCTTACTATTGGTTCAAATCGGTTCAAATCGAATTTCCAGCATTATTAAAAATCACCTTGTTTTTTCAATGAAAAACTGGAAAACAAGCCTAATTATATAAACGCCTGAGAGCCCGTCTGGATCGATTTTTACCAACAATAAGATGCTGTTGGAGACACTCACAAAATAGGCTAGTGGTTTACTTGCTCAAGGATATGGTGGCACGGTGAGCATGGCGAACTAATATTATTGATCACAATTAGTTGTGATCCCTACCACCCTGGTGAACCACCACATCTCATCAGGATGCAGCTTGGTTGTTTTTTTTTGTGATGAATTGGTCACTCGCAGTGCCGAACAATATATAACCGAAAAAATACGAAATGTGCCATGCCCGATAACAAAATAGTGCGCAATAAACCGAAAAATTAGCCATGGTGAACAAAAACATGAGTTTAGGCATGTTTTTGAGTTCTTTTTTCGTTTTATTTATCAATTCCTCCTCAGGTTTCGCGACAAAATTGTTGGACTGGATCTTACGCTTCAGGTTGGCCCAGAATTTCTCGATGGGGCGCAGCTGGGAGACGTTGGGAGGGTTCGCCGACTTAGGTACCACATTAATATTCAGCCGCTTCATCTCCTCCAATAATCGCTTCCAGTAGTGGGCCGACGCCAGATCCGGCCAGAACACCGCGTTTTTGCCTTTATGCTATTTCTTGATGAACGACGCAACTTCGTACTATAAATTTCCCCGTTCACGGCCAGTCTGGAGCGAAAGAAGAGCGGCTTTGACATCCCCTCCCCACAGCAGCACCTTCTTGTGGAACTTGGTGTGTGAAATAAACTTCACCTCGGAGCTCACTTCCTTCGTGGGGGAAGTAAACTACGAAGTGTACTGCCAATCATTGCCATCCAGGGTGAGATAAGTCTCGTCGTCCATCACCACCGCCATGTTCGCCGGGAGAATCGATCTGACATCTTATTCAGTCGCTGCCAGGTTTGCCAGGTACTTTTCCACTGTTTGGCCGGTTGAACCGACCTCCCGGCCAAGCGCAAACAGCGATGTGGCCACTTTTCCCTCGGTCTTCCTCTTCTGCATCCTTTGGAGCTTCTTGTCACTCAGGGTCGTTGGCCGTCAGGAACCGGGCTTTCGCGTCCACAATGTGCCGCACGATGTCCGTTTTCGGCGCGATAGGGTGCTGTTTTTTGAACGCGTACACTTCTAAACGGAGTTGCTTCACTGTTTTTGCCATCACGGTTAGAGTTCGACTGATAGAGCTGTCAAATTTTGTCTGCTGACTCATGGGCTACTATGATTGATGCTGCATTGATTTTTGTCAGTGCGAGTGGAGGTAAACTAAACGGCAATTTTTTTTAATGCTAATGTTACTGTTATTGATATATGCATCAATCAAGTAGAAGCTTCTGATTGTTTAATGCTAATTCATTTAACATTGCGATTGAGAGATAAGGTTAACATAAGAATGCGTAGATGCATTTGGTGCCTTTTGGAAATTTATGCTTCTACTGATGTTCAGGCTCATCGGTTTAGAACCAACCGGGGAGACTTGTTCCTAAACCCAATGATTTCATAATTTCCAATCGCAATGTTTTGTGATCTTATTTATTACAGAAAAGTTGAATAGGTTCAGTGGCAGGATATTCATCAAACTTCTTCCTGCTCTTTTTGCTGTTTTTAGTTTTTACTGTCCGTTGGCAAGACTGGGCACACAACCAACACAAAAAAAAAAAATTAATTTTAAAAAGCGTGTAAAATTTTTCCTCGTTCAATTCCAAGCCAAAGGAGGCGTAAACAACGCAATTGGTTGTAGTCTTTGCTGAGCCATACAACAATGTTTGCAATCTTTCATGCAATAGGCTTTATTCAGACGTTATCTGGCATAAATTTACAAAAAATATCCCATTATTTTCTGCCAAATCTAGCATTTCCTTTATGTGCATTAGATAACGCAGAAAATTCAATGTTTCTTTTTATCTGTGTATTGAAAGGTCTTTTGCAGGTCTTGGTTGAAGGTTCATTAGGAACTGCACAAATGTCAGACAAGAAAACTTCCAATTTGCAATCACTATAGGGTAACTGTTCCTATATTTATCTTGTGTTCCTTTATGCATAATACGAATGGTATAGCGCGCTTCCACGTGCTTTCGAAGAGGCAAACAAACACTCGTCGAAGGGACCATCAACTTTGTAGACTCTCGCTCCGCCATACAACTCAGTGGTTCGAAGTTTGCAGAAGCAGATAATTTCTCATCTCCATGCGAAGCGCTAGGAGCAAACAATAATTTTGTTCGGTTTGCCTCCGTGGTTCGGTTTGCCTCCGGAGCCTTAGTGACCAGTCCGATACCTTCAATCATGACCGAAGCGAGAACCCTACCATTTGAACTTCTGGCAGCGCAGTCTACAACGTGGACTCTCATTCAAATAGCTGCGAATAATCGTGGCTACGTCATTCTTCCGTTGATTCAACGAACCTCGAACCGCTTCGAAGAGTTGACAGGTACAACGCTGTCGGTCAACTTGTAAGCAGAGTGATCATGTGCGCTACGCATGAAAGCCTACGTTTGTATGGGACGTAAAGAAATGTAAACGAGCCGATGACCCTCCGGAGGGAGTCTACCCAATGTAGCAACACTTGCTGAAACCCGGTTCCATCGATCAACCTTCGTTCACACCGATGGCTCTAAGGTTGAAAATACGGTAGAGGCCACATTCTTAAACGGAGGATTGGTGGCACCTACAGGCTTCCAGATGCACCGTCTTCTCTGCGGAGGCATACACCATAAAGATGGCTGTCACGATCCCGAACTGGAATAATGAGTTGGTGGTTCTATCAGATTCTTAGTTCTATCAATTTTTTTGTATACAGGAAATTCTTGGCACCCGTGAATCCAATAAGTGGAAGAGATAGCGCGGAACAAACCTATACCAGGAATTCTGAGCACGCCGGAATCAGTAAAAATTCCGAAGACGATCGACAAGTCAATGAGGCCTGGAGACAGCAGGCCATCGATGTGCCAATTTCAGATTGCTGGGAGGAAAGTGAAACAATCGATACGCCGCCGGTGAGATAACCAGTGGTATGAGACTAGGGAGCCAAAGTTGTGGGAAGTTAAGGGAGATACCTGCAAGTAGACGGAACGCTGGAGTACGGCCGACCAACGTTTTCTTACACGTTTAAGGATCGGCCGCACGCTGTTTACACACACGTACCGTTTGAAGATTGAGCCACCGCTCAATTGTGAATGTTGCGGTAAGTTGTTGGATATCCGGCATTTAAGTCTTGAAAGCTGGAAATTTGTAACCGAAAGGCAGTAAAATTACATTTGGACTAGCATACGCAGTGCTCTGGGAAATACTGAAGATCAAACAACACGAATAATAAATTTTCCCTGTTTAGACAAATGGAGGAAGACGAAAAATAAAACGAGGAAAGCTAATTCGGACAGACGACCAGAAGTTGAGGAAGAAAACTAGTGATGAAGAAAACTAGCGAGAGAAGAAACAGTGATAGAAACAAGTACGGAATTGGACAGAAAAAAAATTAGCGTAACGAAATCAGCGGTAACAACAAAAGAAACCCGGATGAAGAGAAAAATGAAGCAGGAGCAATTGAACGAGGTACAACGGAAGAAGCAAAATAGTGGAATTAGGCGAAAAAAAAGTGAAACAGTAGTAGACAAATCGAAGAAGAAGAAAAGCGAAGTAGACGAAGTGGGTGAATAGGAGTCGAAGAAGAGAAACGTAAGAGCAAAAGCACATGAAATTGATAAAGTTGAGAAACAGAAGGAATGAAGCGGAAGAAGAAAGGTGGAAGGAGAAAGAATAGAGTACACAGCAGAAGAGATAAACAGAGAAAGGAGAAGTAGGAAAAGTACGAAACAGAGAAAGGAAAGCTGGAAAAGTTAATGCAAACTAACTGAGGAATAGAAGAAGAAGTAAAGAAGTTGAAGAATATAAGTCGAAAAGGAGGAAATGTAGAGGAATGGGAGAAGAAATACAGGAAATATTGTACATGAAGATACGTTAGTGGATTAATGAATTGTTAATTTTGTTATAAAGTTAGTTTACGTTTTATAACAAAAACAAACACCACACATTGTTCCACTCAACGCAATTTTTTTATTAAGAAAAGGATGAAATTTTATTAATGGCATTAATGAAGAAACATGTTCCCTTTAAGCAACTGCTACTAAAATTTTACTGTTTTTGGTCAAAATATTACCAAGATAATGTCTTTGAAATTGTATGTATTCTATTTATCGAGATGAATAATAATACTTAGATTTTTTTTACAGAAATCTGTAAAACTTTACCGAGCTCTATACAGCTGAACATTTGATTATCGAATCCGGTAATCCTTCATTGCGACCACCGAATAACCCGATGATTCTTTAACAAATAAATCTGCAATTTTTTCTAGGATCTGGTTTGTAGCGTTACCGAAATTCTGTTTTCTTTTACAAATATTCTGTAAATTTAAGTTCTAATTATATTTGTCTAATTAAATCTACAGTTCGAGATATTTTTCGGAATATATGTTTGCCAAAATTCAGATTTTCCATTACAGCACCAGTAATAAACAAACAAAAAAACTACTTGTTACGCGAGTTGGAATGTGGAAATGTGCAATCGTAAAACGGAACAGACGAGAGGAAGTTTTTATTTTGTAAATGCCTGTTTACATGGGTGTAAGCCGGCAACGTAACCGTTGCTGCAGGCTGCAACAAAAATTCATGATTATAAAGTGATTTATTTGGCTTACAGAAGATATTGACGATCCTATCATCTTGTTCATTCAATTTATTGGAAACTGTCCATTTTAGCAGTATTTTTCTCGATTCTTTGCACATTTCTTCCTGCCCGTCAACCACTTCCTGACTATTTTGCTTCTGATTTGGCAAGATGGCTGCTCAAGGTGTGTACAGAAGTTCGGTAAAAAATCACCGATTTTTGGTAATTTGACTTCAGTTACAGATTTTCGGTACTTGTTTTTACAAGTTTTCATTTTCATTTTCATTTTCATTTTGCAGCATTTGGTGGGGCAATACGAGCGCAAGTGAGTCCAAAGCCGATGGTGAAGGAGGGGTAATGGCGAACTGGTCTATTCAGACCACATGAACTCCATGGGAAGGAACAAGGATAGGTTAGGGTAGGTGGTTAAGCGAGGGCGTTTTGGACCGGTTAAAAATGCTACAAAAAGAAAATCATAAGTCGAGCTAAAAGTGACACTGAAGAAGTCTAAAGTCGCAGACGAAATAGGCCTATCTGTCAGAAGATACGCCTTCTCCAGTGGAATTTAAAGGAAATTGCTCACGTTTAGTAGTGATTATTTGAAAAAAAGTGTTTCAATGTTTTATTTTTATTTAAAAAAAGTGATCAAATGAATTATTTATTTGAAATTATCCTTGTTTCCCAATCACAATCGTTCTACTAATACGCTCAAAAATATTTTTTAAAATAGTGAAATAAAAAAAAATAAAAAAAAAACAAAAGACGGTTCGTATTAATGTGACCAGGCCATTTGGGATGCCACTGTAAATTTTATTTTGTTTATACGCTGTAAGTTGCTATATCAAAGTAACATCTCTCTATGATTTGCTATAATTTGAAAGTCGGCTGTCGTATACCGCACATATTTAAATTATAATTTATAATAGAATTAGAATTAGAATTGCAATTAAGGTATGTTTGGTGTTTAGTAAATGACAATCAATGAATAAACAACAATGAAAGAATTGCCACGCCAATGAAAACTGCACCTCCTGTCGTTTCCCTTAATTACAAGATGTCAGGCGTCTACAAACTGTTTCTAGCCTCGTCTAAGCGTAAGTTGCGGCAAAGCACACCTGTTTCGTTCTGAACAAACACACCTATGACAAACCCCAGTGATACAATACTCTGAGTTTCCAAAACGGGCCCTCCGCATCCCACAAAACCACAATTCTTATGGCCAAGGTCTAGAAGTCCACTGCATAGGAAATTCTATGACACAGTTCAAACTACCACCTCAAATTAAATATTAAATGTTTTCAAAATTGAATAAATCTATCTATGATTAAATTTTTAGTAACTTGCGGCCCAACCCGCCAATATCACACTCAACTTTAGTGCCTGTATACATGCGTGCTACGACGCGGCTATTAAATAGAGAGAGGAGCGAGTGTGATATTATCACTACTTTGTGTGGCTGGACCTTTGGTTCTCCCATGATTGGTTCATTAGAGTAGAAGGTCATACAATGACATGACTTAGCTACATCTATCATAAATCAGCTATCTCCAATGAATCGTTAACATGAGATTAGGCCCTCCCACCAGCGTCCAGGTACAAAATCCAGCCATGGAGAGGGGGTACTTGTTTTTACATTTACAGTTTTTCGGTAGTTCTACGAAGTCTGACCAAAAAGTTTTTACAATTTTACCGAAAATTCTGTAATTTTCATTTTATTATTATTAGATAGATTTCGATCTTTTAGACAAAGATAAAAATTTGTATCTTCAAATAGTATCGCGTCATATACTTTGTTATGTTCATGAGTTTTTGGCTCAAACACATTTCCGTTGTCAGCTGAAAGGGATACTTCCCTTTTCTAATAGAATCACTTTATAAGATTAAGAAAAGCCTCCCGCTTTAATCTCCGGATGACTAATTTGCCAATAGCTGCTGCACGGGTGAGTTGGTAGAAAGAATTAAAAGTTTTGTGCAAACAGGAGTAGAAATCCAGATGGAAAATAATCTCCTTTGCGTCACATAAAAGATCAAGGCACACTGTGCACACCGGACGACCCGGCGAACAAGCGGACAGAGTGAAAGTTTTTCATTCCTCCTAAATGATGTTCATAATGGTGCTGATGATAATGGTGTGCTGTGGAAGTTTTAAAGTCAACTGGCCCTGGCATCGTAGCGTTTGCTTCTTGTGTAATGATTAAGATAATCACAAGACAAATGGCCGACCGAATTTTGTCACTGCTGTTCGGGGAGGAAGGCAAAAGTAAAACTTTCATCGGCAAAAGGCGGGTTTGACTGATGAAGATCCGGCCTGGAAGAAGGCTGTGTCCTCGAGGTAGATTACTGTTCTTTGTACTTAAAACAAAGAAGGGTATGTGTATATCGATTGGAACGCAGATTTTTCATGCAGGCCTTCATGAAATCAAGTATCAAGTGTTCTTTAATTCAAATCATTAGTTGTAAGCATTCAGCTTTCCTCATTTACTCTCAATAAATAGATATTCAAATAACGGACTTTATTTACGTTGGCGAATAGAAATTTGGCTGATCGTTACTTAACAAATAATTCAAGTAGAAATTTATCAGTTGAGTTGATGATTTAAGGAGTGTATCAAAAATAAGCTATCCACAAACTTTCTTTCAAATTATGTTGAAAACCGATATTTTATTCATACAAAAAATTGATCCTTTATTGTACGAGGTTAAACTTGAACTTAATGAAGACCGGATGAAATTTAAGCTATTCCTTCACGAACTTTCGAATTTTGGATCGAATGCTCTTCATCAAGTTCCGGACAAGTGTTGCATCGCATTTTTTTGACGCCTGAGCCCAAATTTTTAGAACTCCTGCATGTTCCCAGCTGCCTTACCAGTCTTCTTGAAGACCCTCTTCACGATTGTCCAGTAACGTTCGATGGGTCGAAGCTGAGGGCAATTTGGTGGATTGATATTTTTCTCAACGAAATCTATACCCTTTTCCGCAAGCCAATTGAGAGTGGTTTTGGCATAGTAAGCCGACGCTAAATCTGGCCAAAACAGTGGAGGTGTACTATGCTTCTTATGTAAAGGCAACAATCTCTTCTGGAGACACTCAGATCGATAGATTTCCGCATTTATAGTTCCGGTAGTGTAAAAAATAGTTGACTTCAAACCACAGGAACATATTGCTTGCCATACCAGTACCTTTCGACCGAATTTCTCTACTTGAGTCGACCTGTCCGCATCGCTCACATCCTCCCCAACGACGGCAGTAAAGTATTGCGGACCTGGAAGGGTTTTTGAGTCCTCCTTTACATAGGTCTCATCGTCCATCAAAACGCATGCATCCGGACGCTGCAAAAGACGCGAATATAATTTCCGGGCCCTTGTTGCTGCTCGCTTCTTCTGTTCTGCACTTTGTTTCGAGATTTTCTGCTTCTTGTAGGTCTTCAGGTGGTTTCACCTCTTGATACGCTGGATCATTTCGACACTCGTTCCTGCTTTTTTGGCCAAATCACGTATTGACATTGATTTGTTCTTCATGATTAGAGATACAACTTTCTGCTCCAGTTTCGGGTTGGAAGAACCGGGTTATCTGCCTCTTCCTGGTAGCTCATCCAAAGTTCCCCAAACTTATTAATGATGGCTCGCATGATGAATTCCAAACCGCTTCGCCAATTTTCGCATAGTAATACCCTTGTCACTTAGCCATGTGTCCAGAACCTTAATTTTCACTTCACTTCACAAAACGCAGAATTTGAACCGCACAAACAAGTAAACAAAAGAAAGCTGACAGTCAAACGCACAGCATGGAGTGTTCAGAGCAAAAAAAAACATCACAAATGCATGCGTACAACGCAAATGTATGTGGATAGCTTATATTCGATACACTCCTTATCTGATCAGTTGATCAGTTGATATAAGCTCTATTTTATCAATGAATGTTTGTTGATGTGTGAAGTCTGATGACGCATTTAAGAAAAAAAAACTAGAAGGGACAGCCCAATAGGGTTGTACGCAAAGTTGACGTATGACTACGAAGCAATGTGCAATCTAGATCACTTGATTGTTTAAAGAGTGGCCGAAATTGGTTTCGTTCCAAATCGAATTCCCATACACTAAACGTTCGCACTACAACCTTTATTATTTGATATAGCCTGTCTTGGTATCTAAATTCATTCATCTTGCTTTCACTGGAAATAATATGTATGACGTATGATATCAAGATACTCTATATCAAGAAATATACCTTGCAGTGCGAATGAGTTTTGTTCATTTGGGAAACTTTTTCTCAAGAAGCTGGTTTCATTCAACTCCAATTGCACACGGTTTCTACTAGGCCTATGTGTACAACACTGCTAAAAGTGCAAATGTCAAAAACATTATGGCTTCGGCACACGAAAGATGTTTTTCACAATTGACCACCCTGAAACCCAGCTTCCAGCATTCCCAAACACATGCCAACTCTCTTTTCCAGTTGTTTTGTTGGCCTACTGCCACCACCACATTTCGTCATGAAGCTGGTTAACTTGGCGACGGCTTCGGTTCGCTCTAAAACCTCGTGTTTAGCTAGCTCTCCCGGCAGCTTGATCGAGAAGCAGTTTGAATTTCCAAAGACGTCAGGGCCATCCGCCAATTGATTTAAGTCAGTCGGGCAGCTACGCTTTCAATCCGTTCGGAAATGTCATTTACGAAGCTGTTCATAATGCTTATCGCTTTGGAGGAAACGACAAAATCGGGTTAAAATGCTTCAGCACCCGGTAGATAAGCTGCTATACGCTCTCTTTTTCGGAACCTTGCTGCTGGAACTGTTTGGCTTCCGAGATAGTGAACTGAGAATTTACCATAATAGCATATTCTGTTGATATGATCGACCACCAGGAAATCGTTATCCTTATTGCGTTGTAGATGGTTGTGGTCTGTTTGGGAATTCAGAGTCTATTATTGCTGATAGGAGTTTAGGTCAAAATAGTGCTAATTGAACGATAGACCAGCATTGGGAAGTAAATATGTAAGAAATTCTATTGTTAACTCGTAAGATAGCATTTGGTGGCCCTGAAAATACCCGTTTGGTTTTAAAAATGATACGGCCCGGTTGTATTTTCTACGATGGTTGAGGGCCACAATCTCTAACGCGTAACAGATAACTATGGAACCACATACTTGCAGCCATATGCTGCGGCATTTTACTTTCTCAAAATTATTTGATTTCTTTAGAATGATTGAAATTTCAAACAGCACAAGATAAATATTCAACCCAACAAACTCTTTAACAAGCATACTGATTTGGTCGTACTGAAAAGGACGGATTTAGTTGACGGGAAAGAACATTGTTCGCGATTGAACGTCGGTGCGGGTGGCTCCCGTTGTTGTCACGGGTGTCACGGACGTCGAAAAGGCGTTGGTAAATATCTGTCATGATGGTCGGGTGTTTAAGCTGCATCGATACAACTTCCCGATCTTTCTTGTTAAGATCATCAAGATCTATCTATTGGACAGATAATTCAGGGTCTTTCTGAACAATTCCCATTCTGAAACGTTTAACGTTGATGCTGGTGTTCCCCAGGGTAGCCTCTTAGGCCCTATCATATTCAACATCTTCACGTCAGATATTCCTCCTCTACCGGGTGGTGGAATTTTGTCGATGTTTGCGGACGACACTTCCATCATCTACAAGGGCCGAGTGATACGTGCTCTGAAAATAAAACTTCAGGAGGGCCTCAATGTTCTGTCCGATTACTTCAAAAGCTGGAAGATTTGTATCAATGCAGCTAAAACCCAGACGATTCTGTTTCCGCATTCGAAGTCACCGCGACTTATTCCGCCACGAGATGTCAAGGTACACCTCTGTAACACTCCGATTGATTGGTCCGAGGAAGTAGTCTACCTCGGCCTCACCCTAGATGGCAAGTTGTTGTTCCGATCACATTTGACAAAACATCAAACAAGTGTAGAACCTTATTAAGATCTCTGTATCCGCTGATCAACAAAAATTCCACTCTATTGACCAAGAACAAACTTGAGGTTCACAAACAAATCATTCTTCCCGTGGTCGAGTACGGTTTGCCAATCTGGGAGAGTTGCGCCAATTACCACCATCGGAAACTGCAGGTTGTTTAGAACACCATCCTTCGGATGATTCTGAACTATCCTCCGGGAACCCGAAATTTTGAGATCCATCGCCTGGCTGGACTATAGATCCTCGGCGAGAGAAAACTGTTAATCCTGGAAAGGTTCAGAGAATCCTGCCTGAGGTCGCCCCATCCGATCATCAGTCAGCTGGTAAATTTAGGGATTTTGCCTCGGTACGGGCGGCCAACTTGCAGGCTTCAGCACCCATGTTTCTCGCAGCGAGGTTGACAGGAGCATCGGCTCCAACAGCCAACTGTACCAATGCCTCTCTGGGCAACGACTGATCGCCAGTGCACCCTTCAGGGTGCTTGCTGCCGCTATCTGCGTGCGAACAGCCACTGCACAGCTCTACGACTGTTGTAAGACTGAGTCAAAATTTATGCTAAGAGCTAGTATGTTATGGCGTCGGATGCGATTGGGCAAAAGAAGGCGGTACCAACGAAGTCAATGTGATACAAACTGCATCAAAGAGGACGAACTTTAGTCATTGTGCCACAATAATAAGTTCTAATTAGTGCACGCTAGACGGATGATTTTCTCAACAGAAATATGCTTAATTTGCTTTCCACCGCCAGCAACTAATCCGGTATGCATAACTAGGAACAATGGCGAACTCCACCACATTTACAACTGATTTTCAAATAGCACAATAGAAAATTTCTACCAAACTCTTTAATTAGTAAACTTATTTGGTCGTCCTGAAAAGGACGGATTTAGTTGACGGGGGAGTAGTAGTTTGCGATTCCTCTTGGGCTTTCTTTCTTCGTTCAGCTCCTCGTCTTTGCGGATGGCCAGCTGCTAGTGACGTGGGATGATTCTGGTCTTCTTCTTTTCACTGGAGGCGTTTTCCACCGACGCGCTCTGCAAACACGTCTGTCGCATACGGATGCACAGCATGAACTGGTTGGTCGTTCCCACATGTTTCATAATTGCTGGCACGGTTAATGTGGCAGTATGAACCAATCAGAGCGTAGCGCAAATATGATGTCATTTTCGACCAATAGCTGAGTGCGTTCAGATTTTTTTCTTGTAAGTACTTTTTAATTAGTTTAAACAAATATAATGAATTATGTTAGCAACATGGATTAAGCGTTGATGTTCTACCTTTTGAATGAAATACTTATTGTAAAATTTCTGTGGGCCAGACAGGAGATATTATCGTTTTATTGAAGCAATTTATTGAAGCTCATAGAAAATGAGCAACTTATGCCTTTGGAAGCTTAACTAATCTTGAGATGTACTGCTAGATGAAAAAAAAAATTCAGGTAACCTGCCCGAGGCTGTAAGTCTCGATACTAATTGCTGTTTCTGTACTCAGCATTAAACGTTGGTAAACATGATAAGACAATTATTATTAGGTAACGTTACAAGGAGAATAATATAGTAACAATCACTCTGTGATAAAGGATATGACTAACCTTCACACTGTTACTAATAAAAACTGCATCGAAAGGTTTATGCTACTGCTTCAAATGGTGTTTCCCAAACGGGTCATGCGCGTCCTATTTCTATAAGTAACACTTTTCTGTTAAAATGTGCTTCATTTTGAACTTCGAATGTTTACCATGATTGAAACATTTACGTTTTTCGATAATGGTGAAATTACAATCATTTATTTTATACCATGAGCAAAGCAGGCATATTGGTTATTCTTTCCACAAAATAAATGAATAAATAACAACATAAGTTATCACAAAAATTAAAAGTAAGCAATGAAACGTAATCAGTCTTAAAGTAAATTCCGGCATATCCCGCCAGTATAACACCTCATGTTTGTGGCTTTATATAAACGTCCTACGACGTGGCAGCGAAATCAATTAGCAGAATACTTGATACATTCACTACTGGTTGAATACTTGGTCTTACGTGCAAGTTTAAGCATTAGATAAGCTCTCTCACGATCGCCATGAAAAATTTGACTTTAAAAGTTAAAAGTGAGAAATAGTTGCCCAAACAATAATGTTGAGTTTTATTATCTGCCGAAATAACGACTTACTATTAACGATATCTTTATCCTGAACTCTAACATATTAATTTTATGTTAGAGCAACGCAAATACTCTAGCATTTTTGTAACCTTACCCTAAGATTTAAGATTTAAACGTGACTCTTAAGAAAGGCGACCGAGAACTTCGGAGAACTCATTTCTTACCATTTGTTGGGGATAGAAAAAAACGAGGCATCTCAGTTTGTAAAGACTATACTTTGAATTATGAACTTTTAAAACTAGAGTTAACATTTAAGGTGAGGTCACTTTAAGAACCGTATTATTTACTGTACTAGCTCCCGCACATCAAAATCCGTGTTAATTTGCGTGAATCGTTTCATCAGAAGTTCATAGGTAAGTATTTTTAATAAATGTTTCATTAGGTTTAGTAAACTTTTTATTGACCTGTATTCTGTTGCGCCTTTGCAAGCAAATTCAATACTCTTGAATTTTAAATTGTGTCGTTGATCCTATTTAAGGAATGATATAGGTTTAAGTTCAACATTAGGAGTAATTCAATTAACACAGATCTTTTCTTACTTTGCACTTAGAAAGAATTTAATCTTCATTAGATACTTATCTTTAAGATTATCTACCGATAACCAAAATACAAAATAGAAAGCAATACTGAGCGCAAGTTTCTTTAATTTTTTTTCCTGTTTTGTCACTCTTTGGTGTCACTACGGCCGATCTTTCTCCCAGTCGATAGGTGTTACTGACCTTTGTAGTTGAGTCAACCAGGGTTAGACTAGGCTCACTGGCCGACTTTGTGCACTCAACACGCTCCCTTTTAATGCACCTAAGATCCATCCTAGTTGCATTGTCTTCTACACCTACGTCGAGCACCGCGAACTTGCCGGCTGGTCGCTCATTTATTCCGATAGCGGTTCCTACGGTAACCCACCTAACTTTACCGTCGGGTGTTACCTTAGTGGCACCAACAGTTTCGAGGGAATCTGGCGTCGACGATGACCACGATGTCCTTAATCTCGATCGGCATCACTTCCGTGATCCATGCTACTGTGTGAGTCAGGTGAGCAAGGTAGTCGTGCACCCATTTCATTCAAACCTGGTTCGCCGCTCTTTGCGATAGGTCTTAAATTCTGTTTCAGCTGGGCTGGGTTGTCATCAAAGCAGGCCCAAACAATGGTGAAATTGTCAGGGGTCAGCACGGGAGACTGATCGTCGTCGAAAGGGATTTAAATGAAAGGCCGTAGGTTTACAATATATTCCACTTCATGGAATATACACATACTCCGTAGCGTTTCATGGAAGACGATTCATGAACAGCTTTGCCATGTTTTGCTAGACCATTTGGATTAGCCTCTCCCTTGCTCAACCCATATGAGGAGACATGAGAGGGATAAAATTCTACATAGTCTGCGGAATGAAGTTCCTTGTTAGCTCCCACACCATTCGTACCACGTTCACTGTATATGGCGACGGGCACCCCCTCTTGCCAATTACGTTGCGTAGAGTCACTCGTGAGTGAGTGTGTAACTTCCAAATGCATGCCAAGAACAGTTAATCAAGTGGTCAGGACTTCACAGCGTTTCCCAACTCGGCGATCAACGAATACCATAATTGTGCCAAAGTTATCCACCTCCACGTGGCCGCCAAAGCTATCCACCTCCACGAGGTCGACGATAGGCTGCGAGACGGCTTTCAATCGGGAGTAATCATTGATGGACGTCTAATACGATGAGTTTGGTAACCCCGTATTCTCGGGTAAGAATAACGGGATTAGCAACACTGCTATCGATGAACTGACAAGTGTTTGTTCTTCCGTGAATCCTCAGAACTCATTTTTCGTCCATTTACGGGCAGAGACAGAGCAAATGGCTATCTGGCAGAGGTAGCATTCGGCCTTTACCAGCTCGTCGCGGGCAAGTTGGCCGTTGGTTTTAGTATTTATGTTATCGGTGGCTATGAATACGTACGCTGTAGTATTCCGAAGAACAGACCACTTGGTGAACCGGTTCGCGTGAATGATCTGTTCGCATTCCTTAATATAAAGTTGAAGATTTGGATAAAGCTCAGTATTGGTAACTGGAATAAAATGCGAATTTGTTGGCCATTCTTATCGGGTCCACGACACCACCAAGTCAGGTTCACGAAACCACCGAAACCACAGAGAAGTTCAGGTTGGGATGCAACGTTTAAATTTGTTGGAACCAACCGCCATTCTCGTAGATTCGTTTTTCTTCTAAAATCTCGCTGATCTGCACGTCTACATATTCAATGTTCCGTCGATGAGCTTTTCTGTCCAAAGGAAACGATTTTGTATCTAAATCGAGATGGATCCCAGAACGGAGTCTGCCAGTCTGGCTCCAATAACAGCGGTTGGTCATTCGGAGCGTGGAATGAATAGAAATTTTAGTGGAGTGACCCTGGTTGTTGCTCCAAGTGGGGCACATTCCACTGTGCTCCTTGTCGGGGGCCATCGTCTACCTTTGATTCCTTGCTGGAACCAAAGGTAGACGATGGCTGCGAAACGATTTTTGCTGGCGTCCACAAAGGTGTGCAGTTGAACGATGGGGCCTTCTTCTGCAGACGTAACCGTTTGGTAAGAGCGAGGAATCTTGATGTCCAAAACACGAGGAAGCCATGCGTGCCATTTTTCTAAATGATTATCGTGGATATCCTCATCCCAGTTTAAGGATGTTCGCTAGATCTCCAGTATCAGGCTTCAGAGGAACATCAGGAAATTGCTGATCAACCCAAGGGAGTCGAAAACCCTAATCAGAATTCTCAATACTTCACGCTTTGTTGGCCGTTAACCGATGATAGCTTATACGTAAAGCAGTCCACTGTATTATCCCACAACATTCCAAGTACTTTTTCAGTGGTGTCTGCTTCGCCGATACGCATGTTCTTCTCCTGGATTTCATCTCCGTTTACCGCAGCAACTACATCTGGCGAGTTGTACAACCCGTTTTGCATTTTAAAGCGTCCGGGTGCGTGAATTTACTTTACGTCCGCAGCCAACTAGAGTGCTTTATCTTCCGTTGCCGCACTGATCAACATGCCGTCAACGTAGTGATGGTGTACGATGGCGTGAACATCTTCCTGATATTCGGGTTTGGTCTAACTGCGTGCTTGAGGAGCAACACGCTACAAACGACATCACATGACGTACGTGCTGGGAGTTTTGTTCTCCTTCCGGAAAAAGCTTAAGGAAAGCTGATCGGTCGGTCTCATTAGTACTTGATGGACTGCCACGTGGAACTCTCGGAACAGTACCAGGACCAACAGTAGCGAAGCAAAGACTTCAGGGCCTTTGAGTAGAACATGTCAGGGTCTTTGAGCAGTCAGATTTGTTCGGGTTTATTACCGCAAACACTGGAAGATACCAGACTCGGTTGCAAGATGCCTCCTACTTCTCTGCGGTAAGCTTCCTGATGCATCATTTGGCTACGTAATCGCGTAATCAGTATTGCGGATAGCGCCCGTGCTAAGTTGACATCCCTATCCATTCACCGATCCTTTCTGATCGCCATAGTTCCATTGGTCTACTGATCGGAAGCCTGTCATTATTGACATTCTACAGAAGACCAGACTCGTATCGCCGTTCGTGAATCTGGTCAGTGTTTGCAACAGCTTGTTCGTCTTTTGGTCGTCGTTGAATAACATAAATTTATGCTGCTAACTGATTCTCAGGCATTCTATCGAGCAGTCCTGTTTCATTGGCTCGAGCAGTCTTCCATATTCTACGCGTTTTCGTAAACTTGATTCCGACGCGAAGTTTTTTTTATTTGTTTAACTGCGTACATTCTACTATACAAGGCTAGCCAGGAGAATGCTAAGATTGTTTTACCCATTAACGGGTAGAAAAATACCCATTTTCTGATATCTCATTGAAAATAAAACATGGGTAGTTAATAGGGAACGTCCATTAATGACGCCACGCAAAAAGTGACTTTTTATACGCCTTGTCACGTTTTTTGTATGGACCTTCAAATTTTTTTGTATGGATCGTCACATTTTCCCCCCCTATCACGTGACATAATGAATGGACCTTCCCATATGCATTATTTTGATCATAGATCGAAATTCTCACTCAGCTGGGTGAAAACCATGCTTTCTCTTAAGCAGGTTGTCGATGAGTAGCGAACCGTTCACATTTTCATCTCTCCTTTTTCGCCGATAATTCATTATCCTCTCTCTTGCATATGCAAAAATATCTTTCTCCAAAACTCAACGAAAATATATACTCTTGTCACATTTTTCACTGAAAACATGCTACCTAGATCGTATACGAGGAGCAAACACCGAAAATACCGCTTGGTACCGCCATGGACCATCAGTATCGAATTATAATGTCAGAATAAAATAAGCATGAAGACTGGTGCATTTTCAGGTGTCAAAAAGTAAGTGAAAAATAATTATCGGCATCTAGGATTCACTGAAAAAGAAACGATTTATCAGCTACTCAAGCTCTCCGAAAATTCTAAATCGTCGTTGCTTGTCTCGCGAAAACTGCTGTGAGCGTATAATAGTCTCTCGCTTCTCACTCTCTGTTCTACAAGCGGGTGAGAAAGGACGTTTCTCTTCTCAAATAGGCTTCTTAATAGGCTCAAACAGCTTCATATACTGTTTAAAACTGAGTACACTTTTACCCATTCAAGGGCACTGGCCAGTTACAGTGCAAAGAGGAAGAGAAAGATGGCCAATTTTTCGCTCTGAGCTACACTCCCGCTTCATTTTACTCAATGTTTGAGTACAATTGTGTGCTATCTCTTTTTCACAGAAATGTTACTAAATTTTCGTAAAAAGTGGATTTACTCAAAAATTCAGTTGATCCACTTTTTAACAAAAATTGAGTAACATTCCCGTGAGAGAAAAAGAGATAGCATACAATTGTACTCAAAAATTGAGTAAAATGAAGCGGGAGTGTAGGCGTATTAATTTGACAGTTCTACTGCACTGAAACAAAACCGACCATTCGAATGAAAACAATAGGCGCATAAATGTTTCAAATTAAAATCTTACCGTAAGTAAGTTTGAAAACGAATCAAGGATTTGTTCGAATATTTGGCAAAATATTCGTTCCACCGAATAGTAAACATAGTATATATTCAATATTCACCCAATGGCTGCATAGTGTTATTTGGTACAGTTCTAATTCTCATGTCCAAATCCTTTCGAAACCCATCAAACGACTCGCACGCAAAGATCAGTTTACCCAAATATGGGTGAAAAATACTCATAATCGTGAAAAGTGCACATACTCATTTATGGGTATGTTACTAATTATCCATATTTGAGTATTTTTACAAATTTACTCAAATATGGGTAAAATCAACTTTACCCATATATAAGTATGTTCACTTCCAGCGATTATGGGTAAACTGACCTTAGCGTGCATGAATTCAAATGCTAAGAAAAATCAGGTCTCACAGTAGATGAATAAATCTAGACACAATCGTCAAAAGGTCGAAAGTAACATTTGTAAACAATGACTTAAAACGTAAATTTCCTAGAAATACCAAGTAGCTAACATCTATATCCACTTCCGACGGGAAGGTAATAACTCCCTGTATCTGTTTCTGGTACGATTTTGTTTGTGGGAGCAAGCAGATCCCACAAAAATACGCTAGAAGTCATTGTTTACTAATGTTACTTTCGACCTTTTGACTATTTTATCTAGAAATGCCTGTTTTTCTTTGATATGGTGAGATGCACGAACGATGAACCCAGCTCAACATTGAGTAGAATTTCACTCATATTCCAAAAGTTGATTCAAAGGAATGTTTCTCAAATTGGAACATTTTTAACAATGGAACTAATCTAGTAGTACTAAGTTCAGTCTATCTCGATTTCCCTGACAACCTTGTGAGGTGAAGCAAAGAAAATGGTCACTCACTTTTTGCTCAGAAAAGCTTTCTACCAAATTGAACCAATCAGAACTCAATATTCAGCTGATTCCAACGTCCGTGTAGGATCAAAAAGTAAATAACAAAAGGGAAACATAAATTAAACCAGTGGTTTGATGAGATACTTTGAAAGCCTTGAATGAGAAAGAAGTCCTCGAGGCCCTTCCACTGTTCCTCCGAGGGATAGAAACTCTCTCGTCAAACATCTCAACTTTTCAAAAAAGTGAAACCGAAGAAGGATGATGTTACTAATACATACTTCACCACGGGTCAATCTACTTGCCACGAATAACTTTTATCCGCACTTCACACTCTGCAGCAGAAAACTTTATCCTTATTCCAAAATTACTAAAGTTTCATAGTCCCTACTGGTATTTGTGGGTATAGATTTTGAATTTAAAATTTAACTCTGTTCTTTCAAGCAAAACCTTTGTCTTATGAGATATGGGTAAAATTTATTCTCTCGACAAAGACAATGTTTTCCATGTCATCATTGCTGAAGCCAGAAACTTTCGAAGATGAGATGAAACCTTGAGAACGCACGTAGGGTAAAACTTTTTAGAGCGGAAACTTTCGATTATTGCTTTCATATATGAAAATGTCCGAGAAGGGGATGCTGCTCCGTCTGAGCACAATGAAAATTACTTTCATTGTAAGCAGCAAAATCAAGTTTCCATGAGCATTCCTCGTATACAAAAGGTTTCGCAGTGAATGATTTATATTTACTCTGAAAACCAAAATCCTCACCATCAAACGTGACTGATGATGAGCGATCAACTTGTGCTCTGCGTGCTTTCATTGTTCCGAGGGCTGCGTTTCCCTCTGTGCCTCTGCTTGTTAGCTATAGTACCTACCAGGCCAGGCGGAGAGACGGCAGATGCTTTCAAAACTTTGCTTTCAAATGCAAATTGGGAACACATTGATACGGCTTTGCGGTCGAACATGGTGAACAGCTGCGGTTAAACTTTGACGCGTGCTCCACCCACAAATATGCTTTTAACCTTTTTTTTTTCTGCTGCGAGGTTTTAGGGTGGATGTGTTGTTTTTTTTCTCCCCGGAAGAGGAAAGGAAATCATCAAAATGGGGGGGATTTACATCTGGGGATGTAAAATTTCATTTTGTTTTCCTTATGCTACGCGAACTGTGGATCCATGGTGATGTTTGATCCGGAGTTTTCGGTTCGTGTATGTCTTTCGGCAAGAAGTTATGTTTTTTTTGCTTGATTGAGGAAGTAGGATAAATATGTTTCCGTCTGTCACTGTCGTTGACAAGAATACGTCGTTTCTTTTTTAAGGAGGAATGAGTATTTAACCATTTTGCTGAGAAAGATTTGTGGAATCCCAAGTTCTTTCACAGTTTCTCAGAAACATTTAATTTTTTGCGTTATCTTATGCACATAAAAGGGAAGCCAGATTTGGCATAAACGAAATATGAAGCCAGATATCGCTTTAATCAGGTCTGTTGCATAAAAGATTGCCAACAATTTCGTTGTTTACGCTTGCTTCGGCTTGCAATTAAACGAAGGGCAGCTGTTAGATTATTTTTTTCTGAGTAGTAAAGTTAATGGATGTAGTCTGGCTTAGATTCTTCTGTATGGATAAGTTTATAAGACCTACTTAGTTGTTGTGCTAAGAAGCAATCCCGTAGGGTAGGACGGGGCAAGATGGCTCCGTTGCAATAAGCGTTATATATGATGTTATCGAGAAGAAAGTCTTAACGTAGCTGTCAACAAAGATAAAATCATAAAACAATTAGGCTTTTTGACGTTTAATCACCTTTTCCTTTCTAGCACATGCAGAGCAGGGATGCCATATTCACAGACATGTCTGCAAATTTGCAGACTTTTAATTTTTGTTACAGCCTTTTCTAACGATGCAGACATTTAGCAGATATTTTATCTATGTTGCAGACTTTTACAGACATTTGAATATTTTTTTAAATTCAAATAAAGGTATTCTCTGAAGTTTGGATTTCAAACGTACAAGGATCTGAACAGTATTGTAGATACGGTAACCCTAGTAGCACGCTTGTTGTCATTCTGTTGAGAAAACATGAATATGACTTGCTTAGTCATAATCAAGTTACTACAACGAATTATGATCGTAGTGTGCTACTTGGAAAGTAGCTTTGTTGAAAACAAAAATATCGTGGGTATCATTTAAAAGTAGAACTCCTTGAAGAAACAAAAGCGGTGGGCCACTTGGAGACACAATGGGCCCGGAGATAAGTATCGTATAGGTCCTTTCCGAGGAGGGTAGCATGGAGTCCCTACTTATGGTAGTATTCAATCCCACACATGTTCAATCCCATGCGAAAAATTATTGTCAAAGTGTTGGTAATATTGGTCCTTTGCCATCAAGTCACAACGAAAGTCAAGGTTCACAACAATACAAATCATATTTGAGAAATTTACCGTAAACTATTTTCTGAGTATTTGCTCTAAAGCCCAGTCGATTACCACTCGGGGGACAAAACAATAGTAAAAGTTCTGAGCTATTGAAATAAGTCTTAAAACTCTGAATCTCTCAATGTATTACTAAATGCATCATTTCAGTACATTTGTACTAGGGATTTAGAAATATATCCCTGAATTAGTCCTAGGTTCCTAAAAGTATAGAAAGAAAAGATCCACAATTTAGGGTACATCTTGGAAAGTTTAGAGGATGAATTCCCAGAGCTTCGGAAAGATAATTTCCGAGGAAGAGACTTCCTCGAAAAAAAAATTCTCCGATGGTCAGACAGAAACTTCTCAGAAGTATTGGGAGCAAGCGGTTCAAGCAAGAAGAACCTTCAAAAATTCAGGACCGAATATTACCGAAGTTCAAGATCATCATCAAGATCACTTCCCCAAGAACCAGAAGAGGACTTATCAGAGCTTCTGGGTGAAGTGGAGAGAAAAGGGCTTCTTTGAAGTTAGGAATTCTTCAGAGGTTTTGGAGTTCTTGCCAGAAATTCCAGATTGAACTTCCCGGAAGTTCAGAAAAAAACCTTTCCAAATTTTAGACGAGAACTAACCAGGAAGGGCACTACCTTTAATTTCTTAAATTATCAGGAAAAAAAATCCGGAGGAAGTGCCAGGCAGATTTTGCAAAGCTCAGAGGAGAACATTTCGAAATTTCAAAATAAAAGAGAGAACAGAATAAGTCTTTCCAGGAGCATTGTGGGTACTTGTTTCTAATTTGAGCACGAATTTCCCAATAGTTCCTGAACAAACTTCCTCAAAGTTCTGGAGAAAACTTTCCAAAAGTTCAAAAGTCCAGGAAGAAGCTTCAAGTACAAATTTAAGGGAATTTTCTTAGAAATTTTGGAGATGGGCTTCCCAAAATTTTAATAAAAATTTCCTTGCAGTTCAGGATGGGACCAATCAGAAGTTTGGAAAGCATAAGCTAAATAAAAAACTCTCCTGAATTTCAGAAAGAAGTTCTGAAGAGACCAAAAGTTTAGTTGGAACTACCCAGAAGTGCTAGATAGCTTCCCTAAAGTTTCGTATTGAACATTTCCGCATTTGAGAATGAGAACTGCTCGAAGTTCGGGTAGCTACTTTTGATAAAATCAGGAAGAAATTTCCAGAAGTATAGGGGGAGCTTTCTAGTTGTTAAAGCAGAAACTTCTTATTGATTCAGGAACAAATTTCCAAGAAGTTCAGGAGAATACTCCCCTGAAGTTCAGAAGAGAACATCTCGGAAGTTCAGAAAAGAATTTCTCATAAGTTCAGGATGAAATTTCTTACAACTTTGAGAAGATTTTCCATGAAATTCTGGCAAGTATTTTCCCAAAGTATTGCGGAAATTTTCCTCGTAGTTCAGTATAGGAATTATCAGATGTTTAGAAAACAGCTATGTTCAAGAAAAAAAACTTACCAAATGTTTCTGGAGGGCAAGGTTGGGCTCCTTATGTGAATTTCGAAGAAAATAAGAAGTGACTGAAGGAAATTTGTCTGAAGTTGAGGAGGAATCATACAATCCAAGAAAAAGATCCATAAACGTTTACATAATCACACATATAGCGTAAATGACATAACTCGCTCTTATTACGTCTTTTTGATGAAAGAAGTCTAAATAAAAAAAAATACAGACTTTTACAGACATTTCAAATTTTTATCACAGATATTTGAAAAAAGTATCTGGCATCCCTGATGCAGAGAAATGATAGTTTGTTTTCCTCCAAAAGATTATCCTTCTTACTTGCACTACTTTGTTTTAAATGGCGCTGTAGTGTGCGTGCGTTCAAGATCACTAAGCCTAATACTGAAATAACACACACCAAACAAAGTTGTTGAATATTACACAGAATCAGATGCACATAGGTCATTCCATCGGTTTCGTTTTGTTAGGTTGTCTCGATGATGGTGTGCTTATCGAAAAATGATGCACTGCTTATCGATATTATTTGGTACGATGTACGAGACAACGTGAAGCATCGCAACGCACTACATAGTCACGACATAGAGGGAGCAATGTAAAAATTAAAGTGTAAATGAAATTTTCGGATATTATTAAAAAAAAAAAAGAGGTTGGTTATAACAGGTTATGGTGTATAGTAATAATTGTATCATTCAAATGATAAATACATACCATTACACATATGGTTGATAATTATTGAACTGGGTAATTTGGGTATTTGGGTAAATATGAAGTTGTATAATTTATCAACTCTTCAAAATCAAATCTTTACAATTATTTTTTTTTGTTTCTCAATAGCCTCACGCTTCCGCTTGCGAAACTCCGCAACGAACTTCAATTGCCTTTGCTGCGACATTTTTTTGAGAAACGTAGTTGTCAAACTGGACAATGAAACTTATCACTCTCTTGTTTTATGGCCACAGAAAATCAAAGCATTAGAAAAGTAAGACCATCAAATGAAACAATTCAGCGTCAAGGTTTGATTAGGGCGTATCTACATTTGTAACCAAACACTTTGTTTGCTAATTTATCGGAAGTAGAATACAATTCCTTTAAATTGAATATATCAGCGGATAGGGAACGTCCATTAATTACGTCACGCAAAATTTGACTGTTTTCACCCCCCCCCCTTGTCACGTTTTTTGTATGGACCTCCATTTTTTTTGTATGGATCATCACGTTTTCTCAAATCCCCCCTTACTGTGTGACGTAATTAATGAACCTTCCCATAGAGATAAAGCTACTCTTCCATAAAAAGTGCTTAATTTGTATTTGTGACCTTTTGTTCAAGAGAAAATAACTACGAAAGCCATTGTTCACAAAAGTAGATTCGTCCTAGTCTAATGTTGGCGCTGAAATATCAACTAGACATTAGAAGAAAAATTAGTATTTTCCATTTAATTCCAATTATCTTTGCTTATCTTGACAGATACGCGTATTTTGTCTACAATGTGCAGACTTCTTCAGTGTACTAATAACTCGACTTACTTATTTAAGTCGTCAAATTAAAATAAAAAAGCGTTACATGCTTCTACAAATAGTCTACATATAGAATTGGTGGGATCATTTGCTGCATAGTCAGTATTCCTTGGTGCTACCTGTAACAATTCTCTTGACCGCAAAAGACGTTCCGGGGCGTAAAAACGAACATGCTCGAGCAGAGCGGGACAGTCAACTTCACCTTTGATTAACTTAGCTCCGTAAACCCCTCGGTTAGTTTTGCGACGAACATTCAGTGGTTCAATTCCCAGCAATGCACAGCGTTGCTCGTACGGCGGCAAGTTTAACGGGTCACGCTACGGTAGGTTCCGAAGAGCGTATCTGCCAAACTTCTGTTGAACAGCTTCGACTCTCGTGCTCCAAATTGAATCATACGGTGACCTTACTATTGATGCAAATTTCAGAATGGACCTGACTAAGGAGTGTATCGAATATAAGCTATCCACATACATTTGCGTTGTACGCATGTATTTGTGATGGTTTTTTATGCTCTGAACACTGCATGCTGTGCGTTTGACTGTCAGCTTTCTTTTGTTTACTTGTTTGTGCGGTTCAAATTCTGCGTTTTCAAAATGTCGCGTATTGAAAAAGAAGTGAAAATTAAGGTTCTGGACACATGGCTAAGTGAGAAGGGTATTACTATGCGAAAATTGGCGAAACGGTTTGGAATTTATCATGCGAGTGTTAAAACCATCATTAATAAGTTTGGGGAACACTATTCTTTGGATGAGCTACCAGGAAGAGGCAGAAAACCCGGTTTTTCCAACCCGAAACTGGAGCAGAAAGTGGTATCTCTAATCATGAAGAACAAATCAATGTCAATACGTGATTTTGCCAAAAAAGCAGGAATGAGTGTCGGAATGATCCAGCGTTTCAAGAGGCGAAACCACCTGAAGACCTACAAGAAGCAGAAAATCTCGAAACAAAGTGCACAACAGAAGAAGCGAGCAGCAACAAGGGCCCGGAAATTGTATTCGCGTCATTTGCAGCGTCCGGATGCATGCGTTTTGATGGACGATGAGACCTATGTAAAGGAGGACTCAAAAACTCTTCCAGGTCCACAATACTTTACTGCCGTCGTTGAGGAGGATGTGAGCGATGCGGACAGGTCGATTCAAGTGGAGAAATTCGGTCGAAAGGTACTGGTATGGCAAGCAATATGTTCCTGTGGTTTGAAGTCAACAATTTTTTACACTACCGGAACTATAAATGCGGAAATCTATCGATCTGAGTGTCTCCAGAAGAGATTGTTGCCTTTTTATAAGAAGCATAGTACACCTCCACTGTTATGGCCGGATTTAGCGTCGGCTCACTATGCCAAAACCACTCTCAATTGGCGGAAAAGGGTATGGATTTCTTTGAGAAAAATATCAATCCACCAAATTGCCCTCAGCTTCCACCCATCGAACGTTACTGGGCAATCGTGAATAGGGTCTTCAAGAAGACTGGTAAGGCAGCTGGGAACATGCAGGAGTTCAAAAAAATTTGGGCTCAAGCGTCCAAAAAATGCGTTGCAACACTTGTCCGGAACTTGATGAAGAGCATTCGATCCAAAGTTCGAAAATTCGTGAAAGAATAACTTAAATTTCTTCCACTCTTCATTATGTTCAAGTTTAACCTCGTACAATAAAGGATCAATTTTTTGTATGAATAAAATATCGGTTTTCAACAGAATTTGAAAGAAAGTTTGTGGATAGCTTATTTTCGGTACACTCTTTACGGAACAGTAGAGAGAGAGTAAACACAATGGATCGTTGAAATCTTTGCTAATTTTTGAAATAAATCCCAGCTGACGATTAGCTTTGTCCACGATGGCAGAGTAGTGGAGTTTGAATGTCAATTTGCAATCCAACAGCACTCCGAGATCTCTAACCTTTTCCACACGATCAAGTTGCTGCCCATTTATGTTGTAGTCGTACAGAATTGGAGATTTTCGCCGGCAGTAGGAAATGATACAGCACTTGGAGACGCTTATTCGGAGGTAGTTCATGCAGCATCACCACGCAAAGCAGTTTAGAAGTTCCTGAAGTTCTCTGCAATCCACTTCGTTATGAATGACGAGAAAAACCTTCAGATCATCGGCATTCTACTGATCCTATCTTCACACAGAGGCTCCTATTGTCAAGGTACGAACGTAGCCAATTACACATCCTTTCCGAAACAACCAATCGAAGTATGTAGTTTGGCTAGAAGAACATCATGGTTCACAGTGTCGAAGGCAGCCTTTATATCGGTGTATACAGCATCTACTTGCGCACCGTTGTCCATAGCACTGATGCAGGTCGATGCACCGATAGCTTTGGGAAGAAACCATGCTGTTTTTTACTAATGTAAGCGACACACGAACCGAACATCACTTTGTATACGATGGTTTCAAAGCATTTTGAGCCCGCTGAAAGGGAAGTTATTCCACGGTAGTTGGATACAACCGTCTTGTCGCCCTTCTTAAAAACAGGCCTCATATGGGGCCTCTTCCAAACAACTGGAAACTCCTGCTGTTGAAGCGATTGATTGAAACGAGTGGTGGACGAGGGATTCCATCGGGACCAGGACAATAGGATGCTTTAAGCTTCTTTAACGCAAACTCCACCATTTGCTGATCAACATGGAAGACATCTAGATCAACCACATCTCCTGGTACAATATGATTGGCAGCGTCAATTTCCTCGGTGGTTGGAACATGGCTCACGAACACATTGGAAAACTGTTGGGCAAAAAGATTACATTTTTCACTGGCACTGCTTGCGTTGACGTCATCGATGGGGTGCATCGATGAGGGAAGTCCAGTCTCCTTTCGCTTCGAATTGAAAAAACTCCAGAATCGCTTTGGGTTACGACGAAGATCCTCTTGCTTTCTTCTCACGTAGCGTTTGTACAGTAAACGGTTGTATCCACGGTAGATACGACTTGCCTCATCAAATTGTCGTTTTGAGAGCGGACACCTTCGGCGACAGTACTGCTGCAGCAACCTGAAACATCGACGTCGCAGAATAAAGGGCGATACGGTCAAAATTTGGTCAATATCAACTTGACGTATTTCTTTCAATTTAAAAAACCTGAACACCCCTCATTTTGAAGGTGTGTGTGTAGAATGTTGCTCCTATTTTGATTTTGGAATTCACTCTTCAGTTGTCAAAATGCCGTCCAAGCAAGAAGAGCAGCGTATCAAAATTTTGCTCGCGCATCGCGAAAATCCGAGCTACTCGCACGCAAAGTTGGCAAAATCGCTAAAAGTTGCCAAATCAACCGTTACAAATGTAATTAAAGACTTTTTTTTGCCCAGTGAACAAGCGAACGGTACAGTTCGTTCGATCCGCTCTCCGTACCTTTGGAAGTTTTTTAGTAGGTGTTATTATCAGTTCAAGTCAGTTTCATTTAGTTTTTCTTGATCGCGAGTGAAATTCCGTTTCTGAAGAAGAAAACGTTGTGTGATCTAGCAGGGCAACAACGTCATTAATTGCAATTAGCAATATTGCCCCGATCTAAAAGCCATTTTGCTCCGCATCTATACGGCACGCACACCAGCAGTCCATTGTGTGTAGCATGCAATCGTTCATCTGCTAACCACCACCGACCAACAATATCATCATCATCGTTCAGCTCCACGCCTAGACGGTACACGCGGCCACTCATCGTCGCTCGGCAGCAGCAGCAGCACATTCGTCGCCCGTCTGCAGTAGATCAGTGATACATATAAGATAAGTTTTTTATTAGTATATAAGATAAGTTTTTGTTTCTCGCTCTTGTGTTTGTGTGACTGTGGAGAGTGACTGAGAGTGTGTGAGTGTGTGTGCTTAGGTTTAATTTGTGTATCTGTGATTGATTGTAGATAACTACGTTAGTGGTTGAGCCATAAGCTCCCACAAGCGAGCCATGGATGATTTATCGGAAGATGAATCATCTATGGCGCAAAATGATGGGGTAGCTCTCAAAGTTACCTGATCGCGTGCTTATCCAGATAGTTCATCTGGTCCTTGGGTTGTCTATTTTCGGCCCAAAACGAAACCTCTCAACATTTACCAGATTTCAAACGATCTGACGAAACGATTCTCGGCCGTGACCGAGATAATTAAGGTGAGACACAATAAGTTAAAAGTCGTTGTGTCCAACCTTAAACAAGCTAACGAAATTGCTGTCTCTCAATTTTTTACACTGGAGTATTTAGTGTACATCCCAGTTCGAGGTATTGAGATAGAAGGTGTGGTCTCCGAAGCGAGTTTGACCCCTGAGATCCTGTTGAAGCAGGGGGTTGGTCGATTTAAGAACCCTCTGCTTCCTTCAGTCAAGATACTCGATGTGCGAAAACTAGGCACCGTATCGATCACTAAGGGTGAAAAGAAATTTACCCCTCAGACTCGTTTCGTGTGACTTTTTCTGGTTCAGCCCTCCCTCAATACGTCGAGTTGGGAAAACTTCGACTACCTGTGCGGTTGTTTGTACCTCGGGTAATGATCTGCGAAAAGTGCAAGCAGATGGGACATACGACCTCCCATTGCAGCAATAAGGCACGCTGCTCTAATTGTGGGGAGAAGCATGAGGATGGCGCCTGTGCAGACAGCACACCAAAATGCGCTTTCTGCAGGGAAACTCCTCCACATGCTCTCTCATCTTGCCCGGCGTACAAACAACGCGGGGAAAAATTAGAACGCTCGCTAAAACAGCGTTCCAAGCAATCTTTCGCCGAAATGCTGAAGAAAGCCTCACCATCACCCAATGTCAATACAAATCCCTTTGCTCCTCTGTCAGATGACGAGTCTGACTTTGATTTGGCTGAAGAGGGAACATCATTCAGCTTTCCGGAAGGTGCTTCACGGAAGCGAAGACGCGTCCGCCCACGGAAAATTGCTGAACCGGAGCCCAAAACCAGCTTGCCCAATTCAAGAAAAGGTGGAAAAAAGGAAAATCCTAATCCACCTGGTTTTCGTAGTACTAACTACACCCAGGACTTTCCATCTCTCCCGGGGACATCCAAAACCCCTGAAGCCCCAATTTTAAGAACAGAAGCCCCTCCTCTAGTGGGCTGTTCTCATTTGATGACATTGCCGAAGGTATCTTTAAGTACCTCGAAATTTCTGACCCTCTCAAAAGCATTGTTATGGCAATGCTTCCCACTGTGAAAACTTTTTTGCAGAAATTAACATTAAAGTGGCCCATTCTTGCAGCTATCATTTCCTTCGATGGATAATTTTCCAAATGAGGTCGGGGATTTGATCACTGTTCTACAGTGGAATTGTCGAAGTTTGATTCCTAAATTGGAATCTTTTAAATTTTTAGCTCACACTACCGGTTGTGATGCATTCGCTCTTTGTGAAACATGGCTCTCTTCCGAAATCAATCTTCCGATTCATGATTTCAATATAATTCGTCTTGATCGTGAGGATTCGCGTGGAGGGGGAGTACTTTTGGGGATCAAAAAGTGCTACTCCTTCTATAGAGTGAATTTTCCTCCAATTCCAGGTATTGAAGTTGTCGCATGTCAGGCTGTTATTAAAAATAAAAGCCTTTGCATTGCTTCCGTTTATATTCCTCCAAGAGCCTCCATTAACCGAAAACAACTCTCAGATGTTTGTTCGGTTCTTCCTGCTCCGCGGTTGGTCATGGGAGATTTTAACTCTCACGGTACAGGCTGGGGAGAACTGTACGATGACAACCGTACTTCTTTGATATATGACCTCTGTGACAACTTCAATATGACAGTTCTCAACAATGGAGAAGTAACACGTTTGGCTGGTACATCCTCAGTTGGCAGTAGATTAGACCTCACACTTTGTTCGAATTCATTATCGTTGGATTGCACATGGAATGTGATTCAAGATCCCCACGGTAGTGATCACTTGCCCATAAAAATTTCGGTTGTCACCGGGTTCAATTCGTCGAAATCTGTCAACGTCACGTATGATCTTACCCGTCACATCGATTGGACAAAGTTTAAGACAGCAGTAGATGAAGCCGTAACGACGGTAGAAAGGCTTTCACCGCTGGAAGAATATAACTTCCTCTCCAACCTGATCTTAGACAGCGCGCTTCAAGCTCAAACTCGACCAGTTCCAGGGACGTCATCTCGCAGGAAACCTCCTTCGCCATGGTGGGATCAGCAATGCACCGAGGTTTACCGTAAAAAGTCCGACGCGTTTAAAGTTTTCCGTAGACGTGGAACACCTGAGCACTTCGAAGTATACACGGCTCTCGAACGCGAACTTAAGAGCCTCATCAAGGCCAAGAAACGCGGTTACTGGCGAACATTCGTGAACGGGCTATCGCGCGAAACGTCGATGAGTACTCTTTGGAACACGGCGCGAAGGTTGCGTAACCGAACTACGAACAACGAGAGCGAGGAGTACTCGGACCAATGGATCCTCAAGTTCGCGCGAAAAGTTTGTCCCGATTCTGTGCCGGCACGGATGATTCCTCGCGAAAACACGAGTTCGATAGATGAGATTAGCCAACCCTTTTCAATGGTAGAGTTCTCTCTCGCACTCCTTTCGTGTGGCAATACGGCTCCAGGGGCTGATAGGATCAAGTTCAACTTGCTTAAGAACCTCCCAGACGTCGCGAAGAGGCGCACGTTGAACTTGTTTAATCAGTGTCTGGAACTCAACATTGTACCGGATGATTGGAGACGGGTGAGAGTTATTGCCATTCAAAAACCTGGTAAGCCCGCGTCCGACCACAACTCCTATCGACCCATCGCGATGTTATCCTGTATTCGAAAGTTGTTGGAGAAAATGATCCTCTTCCGTCTGGACAAATGGGTTGAGACGAACAACCTGCTTTCAGATACTCAATATGGTTTCCGTAGGGGTAAGGGAACGAACGACTGTCTCGCGTTGCTCTCCACAGATATTCAGTTAGCTTTTGCTAGAAAAGAGCAAATGGCTTCTGTATTCTTGGATATCAAGGGGGCTTTTGATTCAGTATCTGTTGAAGTTCTTTCAGATAAACTCCACGCTTGTGGCTTTTCACCATTAATGAACAATTTTTTGTACAATTTGCTGTCAGAGAAACATATGAGCTTCTCTCATGGAACCTCTACAGCTTCACGATTTAGCTACATGGGTCTCCCCAGGGATCATGTTTAAGCCCCTTTGTATAATTTTTATGTCAAAGACATTGACGGTTGTCTAGGTGACAACTGTACGTTGAGACAACTTGCAGATGACGGCGGAGTGTTCGTCACGGGACCCAATGGGGTCGATCTGCAAGGACCCTTACAGGATACCTTGGACAATTTGTCTACTTGGGCTCTAGAGCTAGGTATCGAATTCTCTACGGAGAAAACTGAGTTGGTAGTTTTTTCTAGGAAGCATAACCCTGCACAACCGAAGCTTCAAATTTGGGGTAAGCCGATAACTCATTCTATGTCATTTAAATATCTTGGGGTCTGGTTCGATTCAAAGTGCACCTGGAGATCCCATATTAAGTATGTGAAGCGAAAGTGCCAGCCAAGGATCAATTTTCTCTGCACAATTACCGGAACCTGGTGGGGAGCGCATCCGCAAGATCTTCTAACGTTGTACCGGACAACGATTTTGTCGGTTATGGAATACGGTAGTTTTTGTTTTCAGTCAGCGGCTCGGTCACACTTCATTAAACTGGAACGTATTCAGTATCGGTGTCTTCGTATCGCGTTAGGTTGCATGCACTCGACTCACACCATCTCTCCGGCTCCTCACCAGGTGTGAAGTTATGAACCCTCAGGTAATCGAACATTTTGAGAAGCTCCTTGAGTTGAATCCTCAAACCCGCTTCATGACCTTGTACCATTGGTACATAATACAGGATGTCAGCCCTTCGCCGAACATTTCCAATCGTGTTTGCTTCTCCGATTTCGACAATTCGATTCATTTTGATTTATCCGTGAAGCAGGAGCTTCGTGGAATCCCAGAGCATCATCGTCCTATGATTGCTCCGGTGATATTTGCTGCAAAGTTTGGCCAAGTTGATTCCACTAAATCGTTCTTCACTGACGGATCTTTGATAGAGGAGTCAGCAGGCTTTGGTATATTTAATGAAATTTATAGCGCCAACCGTAAACTTCAAGCTCCTTGTTCCGTGTATGTCGCTGAATTAGCGGCAATACATTTTACGCTAGAAATTGTTGCCTCACTAGCACCGGATCATTTTTTCATTTTCACGGATAGTCTCAGTTCTATAGAGGCTATTCGCTCATTGAGGCCGGTAAAGCACTCCTCGTATTTTCTCATGAAAATACAGGAGCTTCTAAGTGCTTTATCTTCGCGTTATTTTATCATCACCTTTGTATGGGTCCCATCTCATTGTTCGATTCCGGGCAATGAGAAAGCGGACTCGCTTGCAAAGGTGGGCGCTATGGAAGGCGATATTTGTGATCGACAAATCGCCTTCAACGAATTTTTTCCTATTTTTCGTCAACAGTCACTCGTCAGCTGGCAGTATAAATGGAGTAAAGGAGATTTGGGGCGATGGCAACATTCTATCATCCCAAAGGTGTCGAAGAAATCTTGGTTTAGCGGGATGGATGTGGGTCGAGACTTCATTCGTGTCATGTCTCGCCTCATGTCCAATCATTATTCTTTGAACGCTCATTTATACCGGGTTGGGCTGAGCGACAGCAATCTCTGTGAATGTGGACAAGGCTATCAAGACGCAGACCACGTTATTTGGTCTTGTGCTGAACATTGTGGAGTCAGATCTGAACTTTATGATTCCCTTCGGGCTCGAGGTAGACAACCCAATGTGCCAATTCGAGATATTTTGGCTGTACGTGATTTGGAGTACATGAAACTCATTTATGTGTTTTTGACTAACATTAGCATTAGATTGTAGTTAGTTTAACCTGTATGTTTAGTATAAGTTTTTTTTTATATGTGTGTGTATGTGTGTGTTTTTTTTCTTTTTCAAGAAATGTTCAAGTCAAAAGAAAACCATAAATTGTATAGTTATAAGTGTTTAGATAATTTAGAATTTAAATTTAATGTGTTATGTAAACCATACTTTAAATTCCCACCCTCTTTCCCATCCGTAATTTGTAATTCCTATTAACCTCGAGACGGCCGCGAGTAATCGGCTCTTTCCTCCTAACTTTAGTTTTAAGATAAATGATGTAAAAAAAATATGAAAATTTGGCTCTGTAAAGTTAATTCGATTGAGCCTGTGCAAATAAATGATTATAAAAAAAAAAAAAAAATGTAATAAAAGTGTTTGGGGAACGTTTGTCGACAGCCAGGAAGTCTGGATCGGGGGGAAATCGAAAACCGGAAGCCGCTGAGACGACAAAGAGAGTTGCCGGTAGTTTCAAGCGAAACCCTAACCTATCTCTCCGAGATGCCGCAAATAAGCTGGGTGTATCGTCTACAACCGTGCATCGAGCCAAAAAACGAGCCGGACTATCGACTTACAAGAAGGTAGTGACTCCAAATCGCGATGATAAACAAAATACGACGGCCAAAGCGCGATCCCGAAGGCTGTACACGACGATGCTGACGAAGTTTGACTGCGTGGTAATGGACGACGAAACCTACGTCAAAGCCGACTACAAGCAGCTTCCGGGACAGGAGTTTTATACGGCAAAAGGAAGGGGAAAGGTAGCAGATATTTTCAATCACACGAAACTGTCAAAGTTCGCAAAGAAAAATCTGGTTTGGCAAGCCATCTGTACCTGTGGCTTGAAAAGCAGCATTTTCATAGCTTCCGGGACTGTCAACCAAGAAATTTACGTGAAAGAGTGTTTGAATAAACGTCTGCTGCCTTTCCTGAAGAAACACGGTTGTTCCGTACTGTTTTGGCCGGATTTGGCATCTTGCCATTACGGTAAAAAGGCCATGGAGTGGTACGCCGCCAACAACGTGCAGGTGGTTCCCAAGGACAAGAACCTTCCCAACACGCCAGAGCTCCGCCCAATTGAGAAATACTGGGCTATTGTCAAGCGGAACCTAAAGAAGACCAAAAATACTGCTAAGGACGAGCAGCAGTTCAAGGCAAACTGGCTTTCTGCGGCGAAGAAAGTGGACAAGGTGGCTGTACAAAATCTGATGGCAGGGGTCAAGCGTAAGGCCCGGCAATTCGGATTTGGAAAAGCGGAAGCCTAACTGAATATTTTTCCTGAATTTTATACTAATTGAACTTGAAAAAGAAATTTAATTTGATTTTTTAAATAAACGATTTCACCGATTTACACGCGTTTTCCCTTGACCAAATTTTGACCGTATCACCCTTTACCGAGATGTGGGTTGGACCATGCCGGTTTCCTTGGTGTAAGCAAAAGCGTTTGTTCCATCACTAAGTGGGCCTATGCCGTACTCTGAATTGGCTACGACCCAGCCAAAATTCTGCTTTTAAGTTATTATAATCGAGATGCTGGTGTTGTAACTACTCCGATGAAAATATATGATCTGAAATTGATCAGGGTTTGTTATTTTGATGTTTTCGGTATTTACCCATTAGGACGTGAAGAAGACACAACGAAATAGAATTTTATCGATTCAAGAATGGAACTTAACTTGAAACGTTTACATATTGAAGGCTTTAGTATTTGAATGTATATTTTGCCTTTACGACTTTAATGCAACACTACCCTATACATATTCGTATTACTACCGAGTGAGCATTCATCAGGAAGTCATTTCAATGGAAGGGAAACAAGTGTGTATTTTATTTTCCAACGGGACAACATGCTTTTACTACCGTGTGATGCATTTATAACCGGGATTATTACACATCCTACATAAGGACCTGTAATGCATGCTGGGAAAACACCACTAAAGGATTAAATCCTCTTTTGCAAATAAAAATATTTGTACAGTTCCTACATACACGTCTGTGTACACCCGGCTATCTACCTTTCGCATCGGTACATGACATGCACGTGGAGTTATCGACGGTTTATATACCTAGCTAGCTTAAGTGTGATTCGGCTGTCTGTTGTTGGTCTAATCGATATGAGAAGTAGAAATAATATTTAACCCCAGAAAATTGAGTTTGACTTGTCAGTCATCCATTTTGCTCGCATGATGATTGGGCAAAGTAGACTCTAGGTGCCGCCAGGCACGAGATACAAAAATGCTTCGCCATGCTCCACGATTAAGGCGAAAGAAGCGCTTGCCTCCCCCCCCCACACACACACACACACACACCCATCATGCATCACCCGGATCGTGGAGGTCGTCACATTAGGAGGGCAAATTCTGAGTAACAGGCAGCAGGTGTTAGCAGTGGGAACAGTCATAGCGATTGCCGTCACCGGTGGAGTGATGGAGCACTTTTGGTGGAAATGAAATATTTATACCGGTGTGATTCAGAGGGGGTTGGAATCAAGGATGAAGAATTGGGGAAAGTAAACAAAGCAAATACACTGATGCGGAGAAAGGTCTTGATAAATGAGCACATGATTCGAATAAATCTTTCGCTACATTTTAATGCTTTATCGAGAAAGTATTTATCATCTTTCGATTTCCGATCGCAAAGCATATAGATTCTTAAACGGTTATTTGATGGAAAAGGAAGAACTCAAATCTACAGGTGAACGAATCGAGATAATAATTCCAATGCTAGATTAATGGGGCAATTTTTCTGAAGACCTTGGACGAGACTTACACCAGAAAATAATAATAAGGCACCTTTGCTCGAAAAATGAGATTTCCGGTCTCTCGAGCCATGATTTTCCATCACATTTAATTACATTTTAAAAATTAAGAAATGACTGAGTTCGTCAATGACAATATAGTTGGCACACTGCCTTAAAAATGTTGAAAAGTTTTCCAGAAACTGTGAAGTTTGAAATACCACTGGCTATATTTGATTGACTGGAGAAGCGCAAAAGCTGAATCATCGGAACGGTAGCGAATTGTGCCTTGAAAGGACTTGCCAACTTAATCCATCTGAAATTCCAAGATGGTTTTTCAGCTTTCAACCAGAAGAAAATTTGCCAAGATGAAGAAACTGCAAACAATGCAACCCCAAAACCCCTTTCCTCGGCCATCCACCATACACGTTCCTACCGACCGAATCAAGTTTTCCCATCTTCTGGTCAGACACGGACCGCAATATGGCGATAGGATCTAGCTGAGAAACATTTATTACATCGTCGGTGGTAAAGATTGTATTCCGTGGCAATATTTCTTATTTATCCGGTTTTAAAAGCTTCCGGTGAAGGTCTGGCTGTGGTGGACCGCCCATTTGTGCCACTCCCTCTCGCTTTGCTGTCTGATGGATATCGGATGTTGATATTCCACAACGGAAGAAGCACGCGGAACCTTAGGGTAGTGAATTCGAGCGTCAAATTTCTAGTAGCAACCGAGCTCTGTGTCTTGGAGATGCCATTTGCCAGGACGGGATTGCCATGATAGATGGACAATTGAAGAAGATTAATAATAATTTCTCGGTTGCCGGATCGCAGTGCAACCATCAGTGTATACATATATATCAACACAGTAATAGGAGTCCATTGTCATAATTTGCAGCTTTTGAAGTGTTTGACGTTGACGAATGTTTTTCGACAGAAACGGTAAATTACAACGGGTAAGATTCATTAGTGAACATTTCGAATCCAACAGCTCAATACGTTCGATATTGAAAAGCTAACAATGACGTCGAAATTATGCTCATATCGTATGCATTAAAATATTGACTTATTTTTTATGACGATGAAAACAAAATCCACGAAAGATAACACAATGGAACAAATTTGTTTGAAATCATACGTTTAGTAGGGCTTGTTCGCGACAAGATCTGGACACTCCTAAATACGTAAATCTCTGGAAATACTTCATTAACGCGTGAAATATTTCGCAGACCGATGAACGTATGTCTGTGTAAAATCAATTTTTGGTGATAATATAAGCTTTTAGATCGAAGAAGGCTACCTAAAAGGAGCAAGTGCGAAAAGCAATGGTGTGCGGTCGCAATGAAAATCCGGATCTGTCCAAAGGAGTAGCCAAGGGGGGCAGGGAGGTGCCGTGCCCACCCCGTCCTAACTTTTGGTTTTAGTTTCAGAATTTTAATGTAGTGTTTGCCCATTTCGTATTTCACCGAAAGGTTCACATGCCTTTTGTTCCTGAATGATACTAGATGAATCATTTACTCATGTGGGACTTGTCTATTTCTATATCTACGAATCATCGCACAAAAGGGGACAAGAAGATTTTTTTTCGCTAGTCTTCTGTGACAAATGCATGGCATCTGCCTTCCGGAAACTTCAGGAACCTTGTTCCGTATATGTTGCTGAGCTGGCAGCAATCAACTTCGCATTGGGGATAATTTCCGGCATGCCCATAGACCATTATTTCATCTTCTCAGATAGTCTCAGTTCTATTGAGGCCCTGCAGTCGACAGTGAGGCACTCATCCTACTTCCTTGCACAAATAAGGGAGCAGATGTGTGCATTGGTCGAAAGATCATTTAAGATTAACTTTGTATGGGTCCCCTCACATTGCTCAATTCCAGGCAATGAGATGGCGGACTCTCTAGCAAAGGTGGGCGCACAAGAAGGCGAGATTTTTGAAAGAAGAATTTCACTTGATGAATTTTTCCCATTAGTCCTGGCTACACCTATCGATCTGTCAGTAAGAAAACATACTATTTTGTTTATGGTTGGTTTTTATCGGTGAATTGGAACAATAAAACAGCTATTTGTTCGTACAGGCTTACTTCTCTTCTGCCATCATCAGACGCAGATTGCTGGTTATTACCTAACTAACCTTCTTACGTCAGAACTATACTAGTAATTGTGCCCCATATTACCCCCTTTTTAAACAAGCTACACTCTCGCTTCACTTTACTCAATTTTTGAGTACAATTGTATGCTATCTCTTTTTCTCTCACGGAAATGTTACTCAATTTTCGTTCAAAAGTGGATCAACTCAATTTTTGAGTAGATCCACTTTTTACGAAAATTGAGTAACATTTCCGTGAGAGAAAAAGATAGCATACAATTGTACTCAAAAATTGAGTAAAGTGAAGCGAGAGTGTATGATGCGCTCGCCATCATTTAAGTGATCGGGTTTTGTCTTCGTGTTTCGTCATCGGTTTCGTTCATTCCGTCGTTCTCTCGTGTGCGTGGTTCACTGCGTAGTCGAGGCAATAGTCCATTGTATGTGGAGCTGAAATTGCCACATTCACGTTGTAGGTTCACGATCTGTTTTTCTCCCTGTTTCTTGATGTGGAAGACCTCCGCGATCATCCTTACACCCGGGGTTTCGATCCGTCCCAGTTGTTTTTTCGTTGTTGAATACGTGTCCTTCCTCCATCGTGTGAACGGCTAAGCTTGGGCCGTATTTTGGATCCCGAAACGAAGAACATTTTCTTACAAGCGTTCGTACAAAAAGTCGTTCGTTTCGAGATCCAAAATATGGCCCCTGATTTTGGATTCCTGCCGATGTCAGTCTTGTGTTTTGCAATCCCCACCTCCAACATACGTTCCGTCTGTCCTATGTATACTCTTCCATCATCAGTACCACACGGTATAGAGTATACCACGTTCTTCTGTTTTGTGGCCGAGAAACTAGGATTAAACTAGGCGTTGCAACATATTTCATCGATTGATCGGATTCACGTCCTGGCTCCAGTGTATTGCAATGTTTATGCACGCGTTGTTTTTTTAACTCCGCTAACGAACCATCGTGGGCAGTTGTTTGTTATTAAGATGCCCGTTGCTTGTTTCAATGCCTCCTCACGTTTTTTTCTCACTATTAGCTCAATTGCACTATCAATTAAGGCAATTGCCGTATTTTGTTTTTGTGTTGAAATGGGCTCTTTGAGTTGAAATCTAAGTATCTTCCTTTTGGTTCGGCATGCTGGGAAATACCAAAGGACTAACCGTGGAAACCTTTAATAAACGCTTGGTTGTAATATAGCATGACATTACTCAAGATATCGTGCATGCCAGCTGTGATGCTTTGTAACAACGCTACTGAACTAAATTGAGATTTTTTTCAAAGATACATCAAACAGGAAAGGCATTGAAAATTATAATTCATGCAAGCTTCTCATTTTTTTGACCATATATGCCAGAGTCAAGAAATCTGATTCACACAGTTGTTCAACCGATAAAATTAAAGTTGATGCAAATTCGAGCAGTAAGTTTTTTTTTTATAAATACTATAAGAACCTCATTTCAAAAAATATAATTGAATAGTTGCACATGTTCTTGTTCTTCATAAAAAATGGTAGCAGAAACTGGTGTGAGATGTGTACTGCGATATTATGCCATTTTACAATTTTTACGATTTCTCATGAACAAAATTTAAAATCTACCATACCTAGAAAACTCATAAATTTGTCAGTTGTCAGCAAGATTGATAAAAAAAAAAAACTTTTCAAAATCGGCGTTTTACTTCTTTTTTTGACCAGCATCAAACTCTTGCGAATGACAAGATAGTAGAAATGGATGGAAATGGATGGAAATCAATGGAAACGGTCGGCTTGTATCTTAACGGTCTAAGAAAGTGATATCTGTAATTCATTATCCCTGGAGGGTGAATGGAAATCGATTAGCGAACTTGCTTTTATCGAGTAATGGAATAATCGAAAAGGATCAATTCTGTTGCTATAAGGATGCGTATCTTATCAATGAGACATTACGGTATCAGCTATGTATTCATCATCCAAATTGTTTAACGCACTATCGTTGATGAAAAATTGAACGAAGGGTAGCCATGTGATCATTCGTGTTGCAAATTAGAAGAACGTACTGGTTTTTCTTCTTTCGCGTTTCAAGCTTATTGCTTTCGCCATTCGCTTATTTCTTGATCTCAACTTAGTGTTCTAAATGCACTTCCACAGTTATTAATTAAAGGCTTTCGATGCGAGGCTACCATTTTTCCATTAGTAAGATTGTGTGGCAAGTACAATCATACGCTATGCCCAGGGAGTCGAGAAATTTTCCTTTACGAGAAATTCCTAGACCAGACCGGGAATCAAACTCAGCCACCTTCAGCTGTTGCTTTGTAGCCACGCCTTTACCGACTGAGCTAATGGAGGACCCTTTCTTTCGTACCTTTCGTAGTACTTCTTTAATTTGTACTATAGGCTTAACGCTTGACTTGGCACCGGGGGCACGCTCTTTTCATCTGGCCGTTGTCGATCGTGAGGATGGTCCCTCCGACCCCGACACCACGTTCGTGTATGACGTCGGGCCGATGGGGTCCTTAGCCTCTATTCGGTTCTAGGAAATTCATCCACTTCCTCGGGAGATTGCCTCGTCCGCTTCTTCGTCCATGCCAATATGGTAGACGAAGTAGAACCTCCTACGCAGACTTGTGCATCCGTCTGCGTTTGCTAGGAGGCCATCTCTCAGGCCTTCTCTGCCGTGATTAGCCTGGTCCTTTCGTCGGCTAGAACCTTGGCTTCCAGCTCATCCCGCTGTCAGCTTGGAACCTGCACCTACGAAGCTTCAAACCATGGACCTACGAAGCTTCAAATGGATTTTTTTTAGGTCCTTGCTGATATTTCTTACGCGTATAGCGTTCAGTTGCTCGAAGACCACCACCACTTTGGTGAGTATTGGGGGAGGAGATATCTGGAATTATTTTGAGCTTAGACAAAAGAAAACACGCCGTGTCCAATTCTCGAACGCTAAAAGCTATATCATTATTCCGTTCTTACACTGGCCTTTCCTTACTTCTATTTTCCTCCACCAACTAATTTACTAACAATATCAGAAATATTCTATTTACTATGGCTGCTTTCCTCTTTGCATGAATTTCTATCTCTACTATCGCCTTCTCTTACTCTTTCTTCATTTCTTCGTTCATCCATCATGTCGACACGTCAATTTCCGCTTGACGTCTGTCGCCTTACACCACCGGTTCGGTGATTTTACCGCCTGCGCTATCCGATGGGATTCGGTGTGAGTAACCGCAACAGAGAGCGTGTCCCGCGTCCTTCCTATTGCCAGGATGAGTCGCTAGTTTTCACGGGGCACCTATTTTCGATGCTGTTGTGCTTCTGCACGTGTTTGATGTGCCGTCGAATCCTGTCTTCCTGGTAAGCGGAATTTAGCCAGGCCACCTTGGCAGCTGAATTCGCCTTCTCTTGGGTTTAAGTATTGAATGAAGCTCCTTAAACCTCCATGCTGTTGAGTCCCTCTTCAGCCACTATCCAAACCCACATGAAGTAGTTACTTTAGTGATCCCATTATCTATGCAAGCAGGTGGGCCATGCGAAAGGGTCCGTTATGGGGAAATCATGTTCAGAGTCAGATCAGCGCATGTCAGATATGGATGTCTGACGTACCACAATATCTCGGTTATATGTCATGTGATATATTTACTGTCATTATAATGTTATAATTTACAAAAGTGATTAACAAATCATCCGTTCAATGTTTCAACCGTTCAGATCTCATGAAATGCAAAACGGTTTGATCAGAACGATCTTGCAGTCTACTAAGCTAGTCAAAAAGTTTTAAAAGCGATATCTATGGAGCAGCATAAAAACCAAAATTTCTACGTCTTTTAATATTTCATCGTTTTTTGTTTACATGCCATTTGAAGTTGACGTGTCGGTTTATTTTTTAACAATGGTATAATCCAAATGTCATGCAGTGATTAAATTCTTTTTTTTTTGAAGGTTTACCAGCTACTGAGATCCATGCAAAATTGGTTAGTATTCCTCCTTCATTTCCAACCGTTCCCATTCATATGATTTTGGAAGATCATCGATCGACTGTGGATGTTAGCTGACACCATAGGCATCTCACATGGAACAACATGGCATATTTTGGCTGAAGTTTTGGATTTCAAAAACTGTGTGCACGATGGGTGCCGCATTTGCTAACAATGCAACAAAACACAACAACAAACACATACCTGAAAAACCCATCGTGAAATCAGTGAATTGAATAAGCAAATTGTTGCAGCATACACCCTATTTACCAGATTTAACTCCCACTGACTTCTGGCTGTTCTCACACCTTAAAAAATCCTTCATGGAAAGCATGTTTCATCAAACGAAGAGGTTATAGACGTCGTGGAAAAGTATTTTGCAGGCCTTCCAGAAAGTCACTTCCGTGATGGGACAACAAAGTTGGGAGATCGTTGGAGCTAGTGTATTGCTCTTATTGGAGACTATACTGAACGATACAAGTGGTTTTCCCAAAAAGGCGCTTCCAAAACTTTTGGCTAACCTAGTATAGGGCAGATGGGAAAGTGAATCATCACCGATGATTGTGAGATTTTGGACGACTATTTTCTTGAAGAAGCTGACGCAAATGTTTGAAAATGTTGCTGGTGGTATGTGGTTTAAACTGACGCTTGTAGATTCTCAATCAACAATCAGCTCTAGATGTTGGCCAAGACATTCCAAGAGATCAAAGAGTTCATATATAAACTATTTATTTTATAAATCAGCATCAAAATTCACCACTCAAGAACAAAACCATATTGAAACTTGTCAGAAGTAGATAATTTCCCATCAACATGAGAGGCTCTAGGATTGAACATTAATTTATTTAGAACGAATAGAAATGAAGAGAAAGTATTGATAGTTCCATTCAGGATCGGCAGGCTTTGAAATTGAAAGATACTTGTTGAAAACGAGCGGAGGGCATTTGAACGGTAGTATCCGATAGGGCACATAATCTTTTACCAAGCTACTCCAGTGCAGGATAGGTAAAGGGGAGGATACCCCCTTGACTGGTAAAAGATTTTGCAACTGATCGTGCTCATATACTACCAATTGTTTGATCTGGTTCTATCGATTTTTTTGTTTCCCGCTCCCAATGCCTAACATAGGTGAAAAATAATCTCCTGCTGTTGGGTTTATTTTTGGAATGCACCGACTATTTCACATCATATTGTTTGCACACGTTTTATCTAATTTCTTTGTAGATAATTGCAAATTATGTTTACAAACAATTACTTACAATAACTGGAAACCATAGAAACAAAAATAAAGCAACGAACTTTGAGTTGCTCACGAGTTACTCAGTGCATCAAAGCAACTCAGATTATAGGGTATCCCAGCAAGTATAAGCACGATAAATAATTAAGATATGAAACAATTTTTTTTAAGGAATTTTTGCTGCTTATCAGTCTCTGCACGGACTCCTTCGTAATTGTTTTAGACACTTTTTTTCCACTCCTTCGTAAATTATTCAATGTTATCTCTTACTTCAACATATATCCTTAAATATGCCTTGTTATGAGCCCAAAATGTCTTGATTGGTCGGGCTTTAGGATAAATGAGTATTTATAAGTTTTGCCATGTATTGAACTTAATTGCCAAAACAATACTGGACCATTATGCCTCCTGATCATTGGCTGCAAACGCCGATTTAACCATTCACGGATGTAGGTGTCAGTCTTCTGTGTCGCTGTGTCACAGACGGCCTTGACCACATTCGGTATTCATAAATAGCTTGCCAAACAACGAAAGAGAAAAACTGCCTTCCTCAAATTTTCCATGAATTTGTACAAATAAACAAACTTTGTAACGTGTTTCCTCGAAGCAACATATTCATCACTTACGCCCCTATCCTTCTAACCATCTCATATATTCCCTATTCCCAGCTTTCATCTGGATTCAATTCTATCCAAACTTGTATTCCACAACTGCGTGATAAATGTTCGATATTCAACGGTAATTACAATGTAACAAATGAGCCATCACCTACAATGACATCACTAAAATGTCCATCTTTCATTGTATGCCTGTCCAACCAGATAAATTCCTTGCTAATAAATTCCTCATGATGTAAACCACAATGCAAAAACAACCTCAGCAGATATGCAAACCACAAACTCTCACACACACACGAAAGCCAATCTGTCACACATGGTTTGAACATGGTCATGCACGATAAAAACAGCTTTCCCTTAGCATACATTTCCACCATTCATCAAGCGAAGCTTTCCCGTTTGTTTTTCTTTTTTTGCAACCAGTTGAATCTGACTGTACAAACGTCGATGATCGGAATTCTCGCAAATTCAGTTGCGCCAGACTGACTAAGACCCGGCTCTGGAGAATGTTTTTGTATGCGTTTCTCAAACGAGCAGTAGTCGTCCTCATACTAGAAGCAGTGTCCTCAACAATGGTTGCATGATGAGAGTCCTAGATTTGATCTTGGAACAGTGCAATCATTTCAGTTGACAACACCCAATCCATTCCGAGATGTGCCGGTGACATTCGAACTGACCGCACAGGGTGGGCTGAGTGTTGTAATAGAGACACTCAAAAAAGATGAGATTGTTTTGAGCAAAAATTAAAAACATAATTAAAAATCTTTTCAATAAAAATTGAATAACCACATTTTAAGAACATTTATTTCTTCATAAATTGTTGAATAAGTTTCTAGTTTACTATACTTAATTTAGTTGAAATATCGAAAACATTCTTTCTTCAAAAAATTTGATTTGATGTCAATAATTACAAATCCTCCAAATTACAAAAACTTGTAATTCCTTACTGGTAAATTCGAGTTCAATCCGCCAATAGAGAGCATATGCTGTTTCATATACATTGTACAGCAGTCTCGAATTTTTAAAATTTCAGGTTCAAGCAAGGCGTCAATCAATGCAGCTTTCGTAGAGTACGTCCAATGAACTTTCGTAGCCAACATCTCATTTTTCGTACACGTAAGTACACCCGTGCATCAACATCAATCCGCACTCAATGATAGCAGCAACGAACTCATTGAATGCACAGTTGCGCCAATGCTCTTGTGTCATGTGGATAGCATACCAGCTTTATATCATGCAATGATGTGTGCCAAGGCAGCACCTGGGATCCATTCAAGGTAAATGGTGAGGGTACCCTGTTGATAACCAAACCGGTTACCCATAGAAAAATATAGCCGGGCTCGAAGCTGGGTTGAGGGTAGTACCAATCCGTACTGTAGAAGACCTTGCAGTAGTTGAAAATTATGTACCTGGTGAACAGCCCTCTTCAGAAATTTCATCCAGACTTGTCAGATATATTACAATAAAACGATTTACTACAAATTGTAGCTTATGGGCAATCCATACATATTTTTGGAAGAGTAGCAAACTCGATCCGGGCAACACGAATTTGGACCTGATAGTAAACTCATAATAATTATTACCAACGGTAGGTGAGACGACTTTCAAAATTGTAGTGAAAACATTACTGGAGAGACTGTTATATGGACCGGTTCCAGTAAGTATAAGCAGACTTTCAAAATAACAAAAAAAAGTCATGTTTTTTTTAGTTTTCAAAATTATTGAAACTGAAATTTGCTAAAAACTATTGAAATGTAAATTTGGCAAACTGCATGTTTGTACTTGTGTTTTATATGATATTTTACTCGTTTAATCAAAATATTTAATCATAGCTAAGACTCCTAACTTTTCCTCGAACATAAAACCATTAGCTTCAGCACAGTGGTACTTCTGGAGCTTTGCTTTGGCTGGCGCGTCTCCGAGTCTCTGACTCGGTCCGCGCCTCCGGGCAAGTTCGGCGGATTCCGTACCTTGGCACAGAAGCATACATTTTGTCTTTTGTACCATTCTAAAGTCTCTCCTTGATAATGACTACGACGCCAAACCAGGCCAAAACACTACTTGACCTTCGTGTTGCCCGCGTTGATCATCGGCAACAGTCGCATCTGGAGACATTCCTTAACGTATTTCTGAGTATTCATCGTCTCCGTTGCAATGTACGTTGACCAGATGTTTTACCACACACGCATATTGCCTGCCAAACCAGATAGCCTTCTTAACGATTTTTTCGGTAAAAATTGCCTTCTCCGTTTCAGATGTCTCTGTCTTCGCTACAGTATAGAATTGTGGTCCGGGAAGCGTTTTGTAAGTCCATCGCTTCGCTTGCGCTCTTCATCGGGCCATTATTATACACCCAGTAATTTTCGGCACAATAACGAATCGTAGAATTTGCGTGGCCCGTGGTTTGCTGCGGACGCGGCCTGTTTTGAGATCCTCTTGGGTTTTTTTCAACTTCCGGCATGTTTTTAAATGCCCAAGTATTTCTTTGGAACGCATGACGTTACTCGACGAGGTCCCTACACAGAAAAATCTTGTAGTAAAACTACAATTTTAGCCGACTACGCCATATCTTTAAAACTACCATGAAATTCTTGTCAAATTTACTGCGTGTATGGTTAAACCTTCAACGTTTGTGTAGAATCGATAGACCTGCGTTTGATATCAATCCGCACCATGGTTGATCTGTTCACAGGCATCCCTAATAGCATACTTGTTCCCATTCGTTGAGATAACATAAATATGACTTGCTAAGTTATAATCAAGTTACTACAACTAATTAGCAGTTGCGTGCTACTTGGATGCTAAAATCAAACGTATTTATAGTCAGCTGAAAATTGTTGGTGTTGCGCCTAATTTAACCTCGAAAATGGTAGATTCAACTGCGGTTTTTTCTGCGTGTAGTTTTTTCGCAACATTCCGAACGTTAATCCACGCCTCCTTGGCTTGGAATTCAACAAGGGGCAATTTTACGCGCAGTTAAAATTAATTATTTTTTCCGTGTATGCCATAACTGACAGGTCGAACGACAGACAGTTATGAGCCCTATCATAACAAATATTACCATTGTCATGAATACACGACTCCTGATCGGGATCACAGAACTTCAGAGGCGTTTCAGGTTAATACTTGACTTCCACCTTCAAACAGTCAATACTAGTAGAGAGTGCAGTTTAATTTGTAACCAATCATCTAAAGAGTAGCTTCTGAAGAGTACTATTAACAACTACAGTAAGGGCATCTTCAGCGGTTGTCTATTTTTAGATCAACTTTATACCTGATTTGCTTCAGCGAAACTTGGAATAGAACCAGCTAAATTATACCAACTCTTGCGTTCTGCACCGGTGTTGTGGTATATCTTGTTGTTAAACCCGCAACATCAGAGATCAGAAGTTTTTATTAAGATATCGAAAATTTTTCACAAACATTTTGCCATTGATTGGTTTGACCAAATAATTTTTAATTCCAGTCGTTAGCTTGACGACAAGGAATACTTTTTGACTGTTATTGATGTATTCTCCCAGCGCGAAGTAACTTGATCTTCGATGAAGTTTTTTCAGAAGCAGATAATTTAACATCTCCATGCAAAGCGCGCTAGGAGCGGACAGCAATTTTATTGCTAGAACAAATAGACATGAATAGAAAGTGTATTGATAGATCCGTAAGGGAACGGGAGGCTTTGAAAATTGAATAGAGATGGAAGTTTGAAAACGAGCTGAGGGCATATGGTAAACGGGTAGCATACGATCATATAATTGCTAACCCTTTGTCATACTACCCTATGCAGGATAGGCAAGGGGAAATCCCTCGACTGGACAAAGACGGTTTCGCAAACCGATTTCCAGTGCTCTTGTATACCACCTATTGCTTGTTTGCTGCCCTAGCGACGTGTCCGTCTCCTAATACTGCCTAGCACGGGTGAGAACATTATTAAGGAATTCAGGACAGTTTTTCATCTGCTTCCTGGCTGAAATCACCATATCACTAAGAAGGATAGTGAGGGCAGAGCCAAATACAGACAAGTGGGGGAACATTGCTAGTAGCAGCTTCGAGACCCTCCACATATAGAATTTCCGTCGCAGAAGACACTGCTGAACTGCGCACGGAACAAGCTGGTGATATCTGCAACAGAGTCCGCCTACGAATGCCGCCAGTCATAGTGGCAGTGTAAACTGGTTTCCTTGTTGCTCATCCACGAACCGCCAAAGATCTTCGGAGTCGTTTGAGACGACCTTGGCCGTTGAGACCGAAAGGAGAGTTGCACAAGCCGTTACTGAGGTGTTTTTAATCGTAGTTTTTCCTCGTAGAATCGGTGTAACTTTTGCTGTATTTCCTCAGAGCAGCCATTTTAACCCGTTTCAGTACCGTTTAAGGTCGGCAGGCAGCGATCTGAAAAATGGAGGCAGCATCAGACTCGAGTCACATCATTAGATGAACTGCGTGCGTTACGCTGGCAGCTCGGAGAGCCCCTGTTCCCATCACTAGACCCAGGGCCGGGACGACTTTGGCGTAGCTGGAAGAAGCAAACAGGCTGATCATTGAAAACGGCAGTTGGCAGTAGTTGAGTTAGAAGCGTCTGCGGGACTTCCTTACCGCTATGTGATGTGTATCCTAAACCGATTGGAGCGACGGTCGATGTGGTTGTTGATGACGAGCACGAGGAAGAGGTAGCGAAGCATACGAGGAAGAGTACGGTCTACAAAAATGCGGGCACTTGGCCTCGAATGGCAGCCTGGAGAACCTCGTCAGAAGTGCATCTGACCGCGACGACTACGATGACAATGAACATCAATGAACAATGACAGCAAAAGTGGGAGAGTCGAACTGAGAAGAGATTTACATTGTACTATTCACTGCGCGCGCCGACTGGAACAATTCGGCAATGCGTTGCAGTTTTCAAGTGAAGTAAGAGTCGGAGTTTGGTGCTTAGGTTTCAAAAAGATTTGGCATTGATCTGCTATCTCGGAAATAGATGCATTTCAGCCGCTGATGATGGCGAGATTTTTTCCTTCCTAGATCTGCACTGCAGTCCAACTTTGAAGGGAGATGAAAGACATAGAGCTGACGTCCTTTCAGTTGGCTACTAGTCTTAAAACCTCCACGTCGTCGGTGCCACAGGCGACGCGGTTGCTAAAGCTCATACTTGCTCAACGGTAACATAGCGGGAAATTCGAGACAGGTACAGCCAATCTACGGCAGTCAAATTGCCGAGTTATGCGGAAACTGACTCGGCTGGAGCCACATATGAGAGAGGCTCTTGCGGAGGCTTTTTCGATTCTGGTATGCCGGACACGGAAACATTAGTATTTTCCTTGCGCTTAGAATAGGTCGGTGCTGATGAGTTGGGGCTGATAAGTGCAGTGAAGTTGTTCCGTAATTCGTTTCTAAGCTTCCGTCTCATGCCTCCCGAACTGACGAGCTTTCTGTCGATTTCGTGGTCACTCTGCTGAGCTGAGAAACAACCTCTTGACCAGATTTGTAGGTGGAACGAATTGAGAAGCGGACACGCATATCCTCATCATCAGAATAGAGCACCATTAGCAAAGCCAAAAATAACTGATGGTATTTTTCTGATTTCATCCAGAACAGAGGAACAGAACAAAACTGATAAAGAAATCCCGGCTCTATCGAGGTTTATGACTCCTCATTGTAGCTTTTGACAAGATATCTTGCAGGCGAGCTTTATTGTCAAGATATATGTTTAAAGTAGACTTTGGAGTAATAATATCACCAGAAAACGTTCTGTATCTACCAACACCGATGGATAAAGCGAGCGATACGGTCAAAATTTGGTCAATATCAACTTTGACGTATTTCTTTCAATTTTGCATTTAGAAACCTGAACACCCCTCATTTTGAAGGTGTGTGTGTAGAATGTTGCTCCATTTTGATTTTGGAATTCACTCTTCAGTTGTCAAAATGCCGTCCAATGCAAGAAGAGCAGCGTATCAAAATTTTGCTCGCGCATCGCGAAAATCCGAGCTTACTCGCACGCAAAGTTGGCAAAATCGCACAAAGTTGCCAAATCAACCGTTACAAATGTAATTAAAGCGTTTGGGGAACGTTTGTCGACAGCCAGGAAGTCTGGATCGGGGGGAAATCGAAAACCGGAAGCCGCTGAGACGACAAAGAGAGTTGCCGGTAGTTTCAAGCGAAACCCTAACCTATCTCTCCGAGATGCCGCAACAAGCTGGGGTGTATCAGTCT